>ML784270.1:20613-66494 GCA_009831015.1 Picea engelmannii
GGACAAACATCGATTAAAAGGTACTTTTGTTATTCTCCCTTCTCATGCATTAGGCTTAGATAGATTTGAAAGGAAGTCAGTGTCCACGTTAAGCATTTTTCTGTCTAGGGTTAAGGTCAAGCCTTAGAGGTGATCTACCTGTCTGCAGGGAGATTTTCCTACAACACTTATTATCTTGAGTGAAGGAGACTTGGAAGAAAAAGAACACACTAGAAGACTCCAGGTTTGATTGTTGTAATTATTATTCCTCTAAACTTATATTTCTAGAGTTTTCTACATTACAAGTAGACGTTGTAGTTGTGTTAAAATTCCTTAAATTGTTTTGATACTAGAGATGTACTCATTATTCTCCTTTAGGAGATATTGTTTTTTTGGTTCCTCTCGTTTTCTTGTTCTAGACAGGTCAAGAAAAAAGGAAGATTCTTATCCCTCAGAGGGATTCAAATTGATTCAGAGGGATTCAAAACTATTTGAGAAAGAGGAAGAATAGAACCATCCTTGAGACAATCAATGCAATAATGCATGATCAGAATCCTTCTATGATTTCATAGGGAGAAGCATGCATGACACATTATATGTTCATAACAAAAGCCTTCACTAGAAAAGAAGCCTTCACCATAGTGAATCCTGAGATTGAACATTTCAGGTTATTTGGGTGCCTAGTACCCAAAGAGAAGGAGTCCAAAGAATTGTTCCTTGTGCAAGAAAAAAACAAAAACATTACTCTTGAAAAAGGGATAGAACGAATCTCCAAAACATTCCAGATTGACATCCATGATCAGAAACAAATTGAGACAAGAATAAACATTGTTCTTGAAGAAGAGATAATCTTTCAAAGATCCAAAGAATCTCACATGGAGATTGACAATAATACTATACCTTCTCCCCCTTCAGTAGTTGATAGGGAGAAAGACATTATTCCAGTTTCTCCAGTTGGATATGATCCGATATATACCTCCAGTGTGAACTTGAGTTTGTAGAATATTCCGATTTAGATTGAGCATAAATTATAGTGGACTAGAAGAGCACATCTAGTTGATATTTCACCTTGAAGTCTTCCAGGGTTTCCTGACACAACAGGAAACAAAACTCTGTGGCCTTGAGTGCACCAGAGACAGAGTATATATAGAAGTGAATGTGCAAAGCAATGAGGTTTCACAAACTTCCGAAATATTTACTTGTCCATGAGATGGATCCTATGATGACAAATAAGAGCCATGTGATTCTAGTGTTTCCTGATGATTCAAAACATGATGAGATTAAATACCTTCATATCAAAGATATGATACAAAAGAATGATGGTATACTTGCAGTACCTTCCTACACCTAAGAAGACTACAAACATTTACTTGGTGAAGAACTCCTTTCAAGATTAAGAGGGAGTATGGATGACCTTAGCCAAAAAAAAAACTCAAAGTACATTAGTATGAGACTTGGCTTGATGGAGAATGTCTCCTTATTTGAGAGGGAGTGTTAATGATTGCATCTATAGAAGACATCGTCCAGCCTACAAACCTATGAGATGTGGAATATAACAGCTATGTGAAATCTTACTCTCATCTTACAAACCTGAGATAAATCCCCTAATAAAGGGTTCGTGGTTCCAGCCTGGGATAGGGGCTAGGAATGTATATGGCCTCCTCCATGACATGAGAGAGAAGAAATCCATATGATTATCCGATGTAAGAGCGATCTGTTGAGTTAGAGAAATCCCGAAAAGCGTTGGGCACATCATAATGAGAATAAGAACAAAGATTATGTGATGGCCTCCTCTGAATAGCAGAAGAGTTGATGTGAAGAATCCAGATGATCCTCTTGTTGGTGGCAGTGGGAAATTAGATCTATAGAGAATATGTGACTATGGATGAGCATAAGAGCATGTGTGAGGACCTAGCTCATTTGTGTAATGCAGTGACTAAGTCTATGTCATCTCTATGGATGTGGCCCCTAGTGGATGAGCACTAGTGGGTGTATCATATCCTTTGCTATATATTGTTAAAGAGTCAAACCTACATGTAACCCTAGTTATTGTGTAAAGGGTACAGGTCGGCCCCTTCTTATTATGTCTAAATATAAACTATAAAAGATAATTAATATTAATATTAATTATTATAATAATAAACAATTAATATGTCTAAGTGAGCTCGTCCCTATTGTGCCAATAGACACTTCAGTTGATAGGATAAGTCTAATATAATTAAGATGAAATATTTCATTTGTAGATACACACTGACTTGTAAGTTTTGGAAATTTCAGCAAGTACACTTCTTGGTCAAAGTTGCACACCTCTCTTGGGCACTAGGTTTTATAGGATTTTGTGCACCCTCTTGTGTGCTAGGATATTCTTGATGGTGAAAGGTCTTTATCTTGAAGAGTATATCAAAGTATTTGGTTGGGTTTTTCTCCCTTGTTTGATAAGGGTTTCCCAGGATATATCTTGTGTTCTTGTGCATGGTGTTTCTTCTTGTGATCTTGGTTGCTGCAACGTTTATGGTTATGGTTAATTGTTAAAATGGAATGAAATTCATATTTAACCTAAATGCTATGAAAAACTAACACGTACCTGGCCAAAATTAATGGCTCTTGATTGCTGCCACAGTCTTATGATATCCAGGGTTCCCTGTGTAAAGCGCATTATGCATTTCATTCAAAATCATAAGTTTCAAGTCCTCGACATTAGGTACATAAATTATGATCTTGTACAGGAGTGTTGCGTCAGTTTCCAATTTATAATTTTCCACTTTATGTGGCATCTCACCTTGCTGTAGCTTTGCTACCATCTCCATGTACTGCAAATCTACATTTGCAGCCTCCAAAATTCTACTTTTAATATCAGTTCGGTACATGCTAATGGTTGTAGCATGTAATTTGTGTACTCTCCTGCTGAGTGCATCAACCACTTTATTCTCCTTCCCTTTGATATGCTTGATATCAAAATCGTATTCACAGAGAAAATACAACCACCTACTCTGCCTATCATTCAAGGTTGGATGATCAAACAAATATTTCAGACCCCTATGGTCTATTCTCAGTTCAAACCTCCTTTCCATGAGGTAATGCCTCCATTTCTTTAGAGAGTTAAAGATGACTTCCAAATATAAATCATGATTTGCATAGTTCCTTTCATGATCTTTCAACTTTATGGATTCATAACAAATTACGAATCCATTCTGACTGAGGACTCCTCCCCGTCCTTCTGTGCATGCATATGTACACACTACAAACTCTTCATTTGGGTATGCAATCCTCAGGATTGGAACACTGGTTAACAGTTGCTTCAATTGCTAGAAGCTTCTTTCACAATCTTCTGTCCACTGAAACTTCTTCTCCTTCCTTTGCAAGGAAGTGATAGGGTGAGCTATCCTCGAGAATCTTGCGAAAAACCTTCTGTAATAACCAACTATACCCATAAAGGATCTAACTTCTGTCACGTTCTTTGGTGTTGACCATTCTATGATGGCCTAAATATTCTCATGATCTACAACTATCCCATCCTTCGAAATAATATGCCCCAGGTAATGGATCTGCTCCTGATAAGATGAGCACTTGCTCAACTTGGCATACAATTGGTTCTCTCTTAGCACCTGCAACACCATCCTCATATGTTTTTCATGCTCTTCCTATGAATTGGAATACACCAAAATGTCATCCAAAAATATTATGACAAACTTGTCCAAATAGTCCCTGAATACACGATTCATCAGTCACATAAAAACAACGGGTGCGTTCGACAGCCCAAATGACACGAATGTGAACTCGTAATGACCATAACTTGTTCTAAAGGTGGTCTTGTTGATGTCTTCATCCTTTATCCTTACTTGCTGATATCCTGACCTAAGGTCTATATTCAAAAATATCTTCTCATCCTTCAAATGATCAAAGAGGTCATCAATCCTCGACAGAGGATATTTGTTCTTTACAGTTAATTTGTTCAATTGTCTAAAATCGATGCACAATCTCAATGTCCCATCCTTATTCTTCATGAATAGGACCGAGTCACCCTAAGGTGACACACTTGGGCGTATGTACCCGTTCTTCAAAATCTCTTCAAGCTGCAACTGTAGTTCTTTCATCTCTGGCGTACTCATTCTGTAAGGAGCTTTCGACACTGGAGCTGCTCCAGGAATCAAGTTTATAGAGAAGTCAATATATTTTTTCAGAGGTAGTCCGGGTACCTCCTGAAATACATATTCAAACTCCTTTAGTACCACATGATCTCCAATATTTGAGACCTCATCCTTAGATGCTTCCTCCACATGGGTTGCAAATAATTGACAGGCTTTCCTGTAGCACTTCTTCAGCTGCATTGCTAAGATTTCTCTGATAGCAACAACGCTGGAAATTCGTTGGACTGTTTTCCGATTTACTTCCTCATCCAGGAAAGTGAATGCCTTGTTACGACATCCCAAGATGGCATGGTGTTGGTCCAACCAGTCCATCCCAATTAGACAGTCATAAGAACCTAAAGGCAGAATGTTCAATCTAGCCTTTGTGCTCAGTCCATTCATGTCCACATGATAGAACTTAACCAACTTAATGAATTTTCTCTTGGTTCATGTAGCCAGTTGCACTAACCAAGACTTTTCATGTTTGCTTCTTGACAATTGCAAAATATCCAACACTCTAGGATCTATATAACTATGGCTATCCCCTGAATAAATTAAAATAGTAAAGGCATGGTTGTTGATCATACCTTCCACTTCAATCATGTGTGACTGATATTCATCTTGCTTGTTGTCCAGGGCTGTGTAGATCCTTGTAATTTTACTGCCCATGTCCTCCACTGTTTCATCCTAATGTACATTGTGGACAAATCTCACTTTATCATTTCTGTGGGGACAATCTCTGTACCTATGGTTCCCTTTACAACCCCAACATTCCATAGGTGGCGGTCTTGTCATTTTCCCACCCACTTAAGCCTTACTATGCTCTCTAAAAGATGGTTGTCCCTGAGGATTGTTTCTGAAAAAGGGTGGCTTAGTTCCCTTCTTCATCTGATCCATCTTGAATTTCTTCTTGTCTTCCCAAGCCTTCCGGAAAGTAGGCTTCTCTCCTTGCTTCTCATATAAGAATTTCACTCTTCTTATCGTTTCTTCCATAGTCTTAGGATCATCATACTGAATCTTGTCACCAATGTAGCATGGCAATCCACTAAGATACCTTTGAATATTGACAGTCTCATCCTTGATGAACGGAATATACTTAACATGGAAATCCACTAAGATACCTTTGAATATTGACAGTCTCATCCTTGATGAATGGAACATACTTCAACAATTCCAAAAATCCTCGCTTTTATTCATCAATGGTCATGCTACCCAGCTTGAGTTCAAAGAAATCTTTCATCTTTCTGTCATAATATCTTTTAGTTAAATATTTCTTCTCAAAATATCTCTCGAATTCTTTCCAAGTGATATCTTTCTCTCTCATGTGATGCACCTACACAAGTTGATCCAACCACATGGATGCCTTTCCTTTCAGTTGATACATTGCAATTATTTCTTCTGCAGGAGAGGAATAATTCTGTAGTTGGAAATATTTCCTCATGCCAAGCAACCATGTTTCAACATCTTCCTCCTTCTTGTGTTCTCCATCAAACATAGGAGGCTTAATCTTGTTCATTTTTCCCTTCAGTTCATCTGCTCCAGATCTCCTGTGCTTTTTGGTCAGAGATGGGCTTGAAATATCGTGTGCCCTCCTCTTGGAGTGACCTTGGGAGTGATGATGGTGTCTACCAACACTCCTTGATATTCTTCCCTCATAATTCTGGTGACTCCCTGTTTTTCTCGAGTCTCTCTCCTTTTCCAACATATTTTCTAGTCTCTTCAGACTCTTCATAAAATTTAAGTTGAATTATCCCTATTATTCCTTAGCTTTCATGAGATTTTTGCTATCTTCTCGGTGAGTTTGGGCATCTTTCTATAATCTTTCAATGATTTTCATCATATTCCCTTACTTGTATATCTCTTCTCCATGCCCATTGGAGTTCGACCCTTCTACTCCCAAATGAACATCCATCTCTTTTATTTCATTCTCTGAACTGGAATCAATCTGTGCCTCTTCCATTTCTTTGTGCTCAGTGGAAACTCTAATCGGTTCTAGCACTCATTAAACTTCTGCAAACAAAATGTTCAAACAACTGGAATTTGTCAGGCCATCATTCCTTAAGAAATCCCACAACATTCATAGACAAATCTGATTCAAGAAAAGGTTCAGTTTTCATTCTCTATGATTCTCGTTCAATCAAGAATCCCTGCATATTTATTCTTTCGGAGCTCTGTTCTGCTAAGTTTTCGGGCACTAGCCCCTTTCTCTCAGTCCCCAACCCACGCAACCATGGGTCGTGACCAAGCTCTAGATCAATAAGTGCTTACTCGGGACTTCGGCCTTTGGCTTCGGAATATTTTCTAGAAAAACACAACAATCACTTAGATTTCCAAGTTACCACACTCTCGCACAATAGAGTGGATCAATAGTCCATGTCTACTAAGCATCTGACGACTGAAACACACTATGGAACCTCAGGCGTCTGAGTTTTGGGACTTCGGGTCTTTGGAAGATTTCACATCTGCACACCCATAACCATTAATTTCTGAACACTCCCATGTCACCTTAGGTGATGTTATTACGTCACATCACTTAACATTTTACCAATTACGGGGGCATGCAATGATGGTTTGGAGAAACCCGCCTTTCGTCCCGCAATTCTTCTAATGCTGACACGTAAAGCCTCAGTGAAACCGCGGTTTGGATTGCGGGACCGCCTTGGAGAATTAGCTTATGCGCAACTTGGGTCCCTGTAATGTCTCCTGGAGGTTGATCTTGATGTATTGTGATCAACCCCACTGTGGGTTGTTATTTGATAAATCGATGAATGTATACATAAACTGATCTCCCTAGATCCATCTGGATCTAGAACAAAACAACATAGGACACGATGCTTTCCCTAAGATTTAATCATTGAGTTTACTATCAAACAAGAGATGAATGACATACCTTTGAATATTGTTTCCTTATATCTTTTTTGTCCCTGCTCCGCTTCGGTTCTCTTGTGATATCAGATTTGCAATGAAACACAAACCAACCAAAGTGAAAGAAAAAATAGTATATTCAATGAAAACTTACACATGTGATCAAGGAGTCATGTAATAAATGAGAATGATTTTATGGGAAAAAAACATGCCACTGTATTATATTAAGTAAAAGTGGAAGATACAACCAAACATCCTTGATGTTGCAAGGTTCCCTTTCGGTGGCCCTTTGCTCCAACACACACACTTGCTCCAAACTTGCATGAAGAGGATACACAATAACTTGATGGATAGATGAAGACCTCGAGCATCAATTGAGATAGAATCCCTCACACAATTCTCAGCCTATTCCTTCATAAATACCTTACTTGATCTTGCTTTCTCTTTATTAACCTTTTCCATGAGAAATCCATCATTATATAGGAGAAAGAGAGATGGTTAAAGAGATTAGGATGATCCCACCAAATTAGAGAAGCGAGTAGGATCCCAACCATACAGATGGCACCTCATATTCTATAAGATTCCCTTCTAGAACCTTCGTGAACTACGTCTTTTACTTAGTCTTCAAATGCCGCCACAACCTATCTATAGATTAGCCTATGAAAACTCCGCAAGCCCATTTTAGGACAACATGCAGAAATCAAGCATTTTCGCACTGTGTCTTATGTCTAGCCTGCGACGTCCTTCTAAAAACATGTTTTGTAGAGGAGGAAACCAATCACTTTTCTCATGAGAAAGATCCTTTTGGGAGCCTCAACTCATGCTTGTAGAAACATCACCAAGGTGACCAAAATAATGTGTAACATGGGTCCTCCAACCTTTAACTACGCTACTTAACCTCGAGCCCCACCAACTCTGCTCACACAGGATTCCACATGGTGGAATACTAGCAACTGATACATGGCCCATTCAGATGGGTGAAACTCATCACGTTCCAAATGTCATTTGAATCTTCCATGGTTAGGAATCCACTTACACTTGGAACATAACCCATGTGTCCACGCCACCTCTAGATGGCATCATCATGACTCACCACTTCGGTTGTTCGGTTTTCAGGAGTTTCAAATCCTCTACGCTTTCTTTTTCCCAGAGCGCTTTCTTCCGGAGTTCATGATCTACCGACATGTGTCCTTCACAATCAGATGGTTGTGATCTACTTCGGGACTTTAGGAGTTTGTCACAATCCAAACTTGAAATCCTCCAAAGTGACTTTCCTTTGCTTCCCTGGACATGGATCTAATGGTCCAAAGTGCTTTCCTACAATCTACAGTGTAGATCTCCTTCAGACTTCGAAGCTTCAGGTTTAAACCTTTCTCTTACCTTTGCATTATGTTTCACCAACGTCGTGAAGTCCAAAGTGCTTCTAGGTTATCCTTTCTGCACTTTCTCCATATCTGAACAGATCCTCTCCTTCTGAATAGATCCTACGACTCCAACAACCCAAGTCTTGATCTCTCTCTCTCTCTCTATGGTCAAATACCACGTCAGCTATGGTTTTATTCTACCACTACTCCTCTTGATCTTTGTAACACAACCAAGTAACCCCTTGGCACTCAGAAACATTCTAAGGTTCAAAATCGGTTCCATCCGAACACCATTTCCACTCGAAACTTTAGGTCTGAAGACCACTTATCCAGCCCATCCAAGCTCAACATTGAAACCATGGGCTTTGATACCATATTGTAACGTCCTTGGCCATCAACCCCACTATTGGGAAACACCACTACACATAACATACACTTATAAAGAATCTGCATTAAATCAAATTAACACATTTAACATGGAGTTATTGCTGTCATACAGACTTAAATAAAATTAACAATAGTTCAAACTTGCAATGGAATACATGATAACATTTCAATACACATACATGCATCATATATAAATCAAGTACAAAGTTAATACTTATATTTTAAACTGGCATAACACCACCAACTGCGTGTATACCTTCCATGAACCTCTGAGCCTTAGACCACGCTGCTCATCACTCTTAGCAGTAGGTCACCCCCAAGCTGGGACTAATCTCCAATGGGAAAGGGAATTCTAGGCTAGGAAAGGTCAATAGAAAGACACACACTTTATGAGGATGGATTCTCTCCCAGGATCCACTTATGCCCACTGCTCATAGAATCTCATTCCCCACATGCTTATCCCACCCCAGGAGTATACACTGTCATTGTCTCCCGGACATTCCTTCGACTACTAAATCTCCCTTGCCTTGGGCTTCAACAACAGGCCAGACCGGAATTCTCTGAGATCTGTGGAAACTACATGACCCCTTCTAGGATTTCTCACTTCCTCTGCACACTCTCTCATCTGGAGAGAGTCGCTCATGGGCCTGACAACCTGCGTCTTCAACCACAATCACCTCTCCCACCTGGACAGAGTGTTGCACAGATGCCTGAAAAACCTGCTTCTTCAGCTCCCTTCCAACACAAGGATGACAACAATAAGGCTCAGTAAGGAACATATGATGGTAGCCAATCACACTCAGCCAAGGCACTACGTGGCCAAAACAACCCACAGTTAAAACCCAGACGATATAAACAGTTACGGTATGCTCAGGTTTCTCATAAGACATCAACCCAAGAAGTCAAACATGAACTCGGATTTGTAGTGTGGATAAACCCGGGTTCACAGGACACACAGGTCGACCTTTCCCTCCTAACTGGTTTCTCAGATGTGTGTGGTTATGAAGAGGTCCAACGCAGAGGTAAAATAGGTACCGACTGAGGGTGCTTCGACTTCTCAGGAAAACATCACAGGATGACCTCACGGTTTTAACACATATTTCGTTAAATTTGGAAATATTTTATTACACGGACCTCATCAACATTGATTTTTTTGTAAATCACCATATTAAATTAAGATGAGATAAATCAGTTAGTGACCATGAATAGGTCAAACATGGGACTTCTAGGTACAATAGTATAAATGGACGATAGGAGTGTGAAATAAACTCTTATAAGAAATCGATTTGAGCTAAATCATCTTAGTGTGTTTAACATCCAAGTGAGATATTATTGTTATGGAAAACAAACCCAACTCAATGTTTGAATTTGGTGCCTAATGACTCCATCCCCCTTGCCACAACTGAAGGGGTTGTCGGTGGGAGTTGTTGATCAAATGACGATGTTGTGAGGATTTCCTAAGTGGAGGGAGGGTGCATCCCTAGCATTGTCTTGGTACAAGTCTAAATAGAGGTTAAATTTTCCTGCTTCGTATTTCCTTTAAGAAGCATCAGGGAGGAGGTGATCATTCTAGTAGTGTTAAGTGGGGGAGGAAGTCTCAGAAAAAAACATCTAAGCCTAAAGAATTATCTCATGTATATTAAGGTTGATCTAGGTATTTGAAGAAGTTTGTAACTAGCACTATTTATCTATCGCCACTCAAAGTTAAATTTGGAAAAAATCTATTACACAGACTTCATCAACATTGAGTTTTTTGTAAATCTCCATATTAAATTAAGATGAGTTAAACTAGCTAGTGACCATGAATAGGTCAAACATGGGACTGCTAGGTACAATAGTATAAATGCATGATAGGAATGTGAAATAAACTCTTATAAGAGATCTATTTGAGCTAAACCATATTAGTATGTTTAACATCCAAGTGAGATATTATTGTTATGGACATCAAACCCAGCTCAATGTTTTAATTTGGTTCCTAATGACTCCATCCCCCTTGCCACAACCGAGGGGGTCATGTGGGTAGGATTTGTTGATCAAATGATGGTAATGACTCCATTCCCCTTGCCACAACTGAGAGGGAACCTGTGGGTGGGATTTGTTGATCAAATGATGGTGTTGTGAGGATTCCCTAAGTGGAGGGAGGGTGCATCCCTTGCATTGTCTTGGTACAAGTCTAAATAGAAGTTAAATTTTCCTGCTTCATATTTCCTTTAAGAAGCACCAAGGAGGAGGTGATCATTCTAGTAGTGTTAAGTGGGGGAGGCAGTCTCAGAAAAACACATCTAATCCTAAAGTATTCTCTCATGTATATTAAGGTTGATCTAGGTATTTGAAGAAGTTTGTAACTAGCACTATTGATCTATCTCCACTCAAAGTTAAATTTGAAAAAATTCTATTACATCGACTTCATCAACATTGAGTTTTTTGTAAATCTCCATATTAAATTAAGATGAGATAAACCAACTAGTGACCATGAATAGGTCAAACATAGGACTTTTAGGTACAATAGTATAAATGCACGATAGGAGTGTGAAATAAACTCTTATAAGAAATCGATTTGAGCTAAGTCATATTAGTATGTTTAACATCCAAGTGAGATATTATTGTTATGGAAAACAAACCCAACTTAATGTTTTAATTTGGTGCCTAATGACTCCATCCCCTTTGCCACAACTGAGGGGGGTGTGGGTGGGAGTTGTTGATCAAATGACAGTGTTGTAAGGATTTCCTAAGTGCAAGGAGGGTGCATCCCTTGCATTGTCTTGGTACAGGTCTTAATAGAAGTTAAATTTTCCTTCTTTTTTTTTTCCTTTAAGAAGCATCAGGGAGGAGGTGATCATCCTAGTAGTGTTCAGTGGGAGAGGCAGTCATGAATATTGCAAAGGTCGAATACAGAGGCCACGAGATTCACAGGAATACATCGGTCGACTTCTGGTTATGGTTATCAGGAATGCATGACAATAAAATATAGCAGAGTTCGATCACAAAGGTAACACGGTTCATACAAAGGATGAAAGAATCAAAGACGAACCCCCATCACAAATCAATTCTTGGGTTAAATTGCATGTTCCTGGGCTGACACATGTCACCCATGAAGCTGAATGCACTCCATCAAGTATGTGTTCCCTTTTGCACACGTTGGAGCTGCATGCATTGCCTCTCTCAGGACTTAGGATAAAAGCATTCCTTTCACACCACTTTGGAATAATAATAAATTATTATTCACAAGGACTTAAGCCCTCAAGATTATCCCCTCTTCCAACCTTTCAGCCCCCTTTCCCTTACCCAATCTGTGGAAGCTTAGCCCCAATCACTCTTTCTTCGTGGCCAGTCGGCACACAATGATGTTTATATATTATATTAATGATCTGCATAATTACATATACGAAAAGAGGCTCCTGCCCTATAAATCCTAGGTTCTCCGACCTAATAAACACATAAGCCCACCATATTATATACACTTGGATCACCAACCTATAAAACATGTTTACAATACATATAAATAACTGTGGCATGTCCTTGGAGTATTACATCTACAAATATCGCAGAAATTGAATTTTGCAAAGGTGCTTCCTGTAACGCCCCAAGGCCGAACCCTGCTGAATTGTAATTATGTTTATAGGTTGGTGAGCCAAGTGTTTATAAGTTGATGACTTACATGTTTATTAGGCCGGAGAGCCTAGATGCTTAAGGCCATGAGCCTGATTTTGTATATGTAAATACACATATCATTACGACCACAAAGAAAGAGTTATGGGGGACTAAGATCCACTAGGTAGGGTAAGGGAGGGGCTTAAGATAGAGGGATTAACTCTAAGGGAATAATATTCTATTATTATTTCCTTAAGGATAAGGTGGACATTATTGGTATTGTCCTAAGTTCCTGGAAAGGGAACGAGCGCTAAGTGGAACTCATGCGACTTCAGGAAGATAGGTGTCAACCTGGGCACATGCAGTTTATAGTGGGGAAAGCCAGATCATTGTGAGTTCCTCCACCTCACCATTCTCATGAACCTGATGATTCTTTGGAAGTTTGTCACCCTACCCGATTCACCATTGAGTCACGTACTGAGCCACCATCATCTCCATCATTGACCTTTGAACAAGCACACACCCTGTAACTGTCTGATTTGTGTTGTGTCATAACTGTTGGTTGTTGCAGCCCACCCAGTTCCTTGACTGAGTGTGGATTTCTGCCATATTATTCTCTTACTGAGATTTGTTGTTGCCATCACCTTTCGAGAATTGACTCAGAAGCTAGACTAAAGAAGTAGTTTGTCAGGCATGTGGTTTGAAGAGGTAGGTTGTCATGCCCGTGCACTAAAGAAGTAGGTTGACAAGCCTGTGGTTTGAAGAGGCTTTTTGTCAGGCCCTTGCACTGAAGAAGTAGATTTTTAGGCCTGCAAGCAACTCTATCTAGGTGAGAGAGGTTGTTGGGGAAGTGATTTCCTAGAGGGAGCCCAACTTCAGCTATAGTGCTTAGATAATTCTTGTCTGTCCTCTTGCTGAAGACTTGAAAGGGAAGTGGGGCAGTCGAAGGACTATGGAGTAGAGAAGGTCCACATTTCCTGGAGTAGGATAGGCATGTGGGGAATGAGAGGTTGTAGGATGTTAGTGTGAGCTGGCCCTGGGAGATAATCCTTCCTGTTGACCTGTGAGACTTTCTTATTTCCATTTCCAAGCCTAGGAATCCATTTCTTGATGGAGTTTAGTCCCAGCTAGGGGGTGACCCACTATTGAGCGTGATGAGTAGCATGGTCTAAGTCTGGGAGGGTTGTGGAAGGTCTGCACGCCGTTTGGTGGTCATCTATTGAAAGATAAGTGACAAATATCTGTTAATTGTATGTTGTGTAATTTTACATGTGTTATAACTTGATGAGTAATGCATGGATATATCAACTATGTTGTGTGTTTAGGTTTACTTTTATTTCTGCATTGATCTGTGTATGGTTAGAATATATTGTTAGTATGTTTTAATGATTATTTCCGCATGAATAAGTGGCATGAACAAAATGTTGTAACTATTAATTGTGTTAGATATGCATGCATATAAACTCACAAATGGTATCATAGCTAAGAGAGATGTCCAAGAAGTGGAGTTTCCTGCCCTGTTGGTGGTCGGAGAAGTTACAAAATGGTATAAGAGCCATAGTTTCAACAATGAGCCTGGATTGGCCATGTTAGTGGAAGATGAAGCAAAATTTTTGGAAAATAATTGTTGTTGAAATGGACAAAACACAAGTTCATAACCCATGGTTTCTACGTAGAACCTGGATGGGCCACGAATGAGAAATTCGATGAAGAAAGTCCAGAGAATTTTGAGGTACAAAGTGCTAGAAGGGCATTTAAAGTATACTTGGACTGTGTTCAGAAATACAAGAGATCTAACAAGTTTAATAAATGGTCACAAAGAAAGAAATCACAACATTCATGGTGTTGGGTCGTTAGATCTAGGCGAGAGAAAGATAAGTCGTCAGATCAAGCAAAGATTAAGTCATGACTGTCAGATCTTGTTGAAGGGAGATCGATGGTGGGGAGCCATTGCGAAGATTGGGAAGGAAATTAAAGTGAGATTAATTTGAGACCCCACAATCCCTCAAGATCTTTGATCTTGCTCGATCAACAAATCAACAGTGGATATCGATTCCACCATGGATGAGCATCTTCGCATTGCGGAGATCGGGAAGGAAATTAAACCGTGAGCAATTTGAGTTTCCAAAATCACTCCTGGGCATTGATCTTCACGGCTATTTAAAACATGCTGTCGATATTTCAAAGTGATATAAGCGCCCAAAGGTTAAGCCGAGGTCACAACTCTCAGTCACCTGTAGAGAGGACATAGTGAAATTTGTGCAATTCTTGTCCGTTGATCCAAGTAAGGAACACATGTCAGCAAGTTATCTTATTGGGGAATATGAGATTCGGGAGAAACAAGGTGTGAATAGAGTGGAAACTGCCGAATTTATGAAGCCCGAAACTCCGAAGTCCCGAAGTCTGAAGACAATCTACACCATTTGTAGAAGGAGACGAGTGTCATAAGATCGACTTGTTTGGGAATTTGACATTCGGGAGAAACGGGTTATGCTAAGGTGAAATATATCGAAGCCCGAAGTCTCGAAGTGACATGCCCTGCTGACATCACTACGGGTGAAATGGACACATGGGATGTGTGCCATGTGTCAGTGAGTTAAGAACCTTTGTAAGATATAAATGTAGTTAGAATGTGACATATATCACCCACCTAATTGGACCACCTGTCGACTTCATGTGTCCTTCCATGTGGCGTTCTTGGAGGTGGCACAAGGTAGTTAAACTTGGTGAAGAATTTAGCTGGATCGAGCTCTCATTAACTTTGGTCATGATCTATCAAGATCGATGGATGAGAAGCATTGCAGAGATCAAAGTTGCGCAATAGATAATTCTACAAGGTGGTCCCACAATATAAACCACGGTTTCCTAGAAGGGGTACGTGTCAGTGTGGGACCAATTGCAGAATGATTGACGGGTTATTCCAAAACTGCCAACCCATGTCCCCACAATTTGAAAAGTACTAAATTTGATGTGACATTTTCATCATTTATTAGTTCGAGAACGGAAATCATTGGCCCTAGTGGACGTGTGGAGCCAGGTCATGAAGTCCGGAGACTTGACACTCTAGTAGAGATGGTGCATGAAGGAATGTGGATTGTAGATACGTCATCCTTCGCATGTTCTACAGTTCCTTGTTTTTTTTATGTTGGGACGTGTGGAAAAAGGGAAACCTATGAAGCTCGAAGCCCAAAGTTTCAAGTCTCTGGATAAGCACCCAAATCATAAGCTTTGGGTCACAATCGTGGTCCCATGCGAACCAAGGGATGAAGAAAAACAAAAAGGGGTTAGCACCCAAAATTTGTTGTAGAACAAAGCGGGGATTAGAGATAAAAGCTCAAGGGGTTCTTGACTAACCAAGACCCATAGAAAATAAAATATGATATTGTTTTTTTTGAATTAGATTGGGTTATTATGGAAAATTATTAACGTCTATTAGCCTAACAAAATTTTGGTTGATTGCACATTTTGCAGAGTTAACGGTTGTCAGAACCAAACCAAATTGTCGCATAGTGAAAAGAAATGGGGAAGGTAGAGGGTGCTTACAGTTCGTAAAAATGAAGTTAGAGGAATGGATGTCCATTTAGGAGTTGAAGGATCAAACTCCAATGGGCATGGAGAAGAGATATATAAAGAAGGAAACATGATGAAAATCATTGAAAAGTTGCAGAAAAATGTCCAGACTCACAGAGAAGATAAAAAAAAACTCATGAAATCCAGGGAGAAACATGGAGAATTCAACAAAACGTTGATGCATAGCCTAGAAAGAATAGAAAATAAATTGGATAAGGAGAGTGGCTCAAGAAAATCAAGAAGTCACAAAAGAACAAAAAGTGATAGCAGACATCACCAAAACTCCCCGAGGCATTCCAATAAGAGAGTACACATCAGCTCAAGTCTATCCCCTGTTAGGAAGCATAAGAGGTCTGGGGAGGATGCACTATGAGGAGAAATGAACAAAATCAAACCTCCTACGTTTTATGGGGAGCACAAGAAGGATAAAGATGTAGAGACATGGCTGTTGGGAATGAGAAAGTATTTTCAATTGCATAATTATTCTTCTCATGCAGAGGGAATAATTTCCATCTATCAACTCAAAGGTAAGGCATCCCTGTGGTTGGATCATATTATGCAGGTGCAACACATTAAAGAGAAAGATGTTACTTGGAGGGAATTCAAGAAGTATTTTGAAAATAAATACTTGATTGAGAGCTACTATGATAAGAAAATGAAAGAGTTCTTTGAACTCAAGTTGTTGAAGTATGTCTCCTTCATTAAGGATGAGACAATGAATATTCAAAGGTACTTGAGTGGGGTGCCATCTTTCATCAGTGATAAAATCAAATATGATGACCCCAAGACTCTGGAAGAAACGATAAGGAGAGAAAAATTCTTATATGATCAACAAAAAGGAAAGACTACTTTCCAGAAGGCTTGGGAGGACAAGAATAATTTCAAGAAGGAACAAAGGCAGAAGGGAAACAAGCCTCCATTTTTTAGAAATAGTCCTCAGAGACAACCAACTTATAGAGAACCTAGAACGATTGAGACAGGTGGTCAAATGCCAAGGAAACCACCTATTCAATGTTGGCATTATAAAGGTGATCATATGTTTAGAGATTGTCCTCACATAAGTGACAAAGAGAGAGTTGTTCAAAATGTTTAGCGAGCTGAAACAGTGAGGGACATGGGCATAAATGTACCAAGGATCTATGTAACCTTGGACAAAAAGAAAGAAGAGTATAAATCACATATGATTGAAGTGGAAGGTATGATCAACAACCAAACCATTACTATTTTAATTGATTCAGGAGCTAGTCATAGTTATATAGATCCTAAGATGGTGAAAAGTTTGCAATTACCAAGAAACAAGCATGGAAAATCTTGGTTGGTGCAACTGTCTACTGGAGCCAAAAGAAAAGTCAATGTGATGGTTAAGTCATGTCTTATGGACATGAATGGAATGAGGACAAGGGGAGATTTGAACTTGTTTCCTTTAGGATATTATGACTGCCTAATTGGTATAGATTGGTTAGACCAACACCATGCCATCTTAGATTGTCGTAAAAATGAATTCACTTGCCTAGATGAGGAAGGAAATTAGAGAATATTCCAAGGAATTCCTAGGGCAGTTAGTATCCGAGAAATCTCAACAATGTAGCTGAAGAAGTGCTATAAGAAAGGCCGTCAAATATTTGCATCCCATATGGAGGAAGCATATAAGGATAAGGTGCCAAATCTGGAGGATCATGCAGCCCTGGAATATTTTGAGGATGTGTTCAAGGAGGTACCGAGACTACCTCCAAAGAGAGATATTGTTTTCTCTATTAATTTGATGACTAGAGCAGCTCCAGTATCAAATACTCCTTACATAATGAGTACATCAGAGTTGAATGAATTGGAAATGCAGCTTGAAGAACTTTTGAAGAAGGGGTATATACACCCAAGTGTGTCACCTTGGGGTGCCCCAGTCTTGTTCGTGAAGAATAAATATGGGACCTTGGTATTGTGCATCAACTTCATACAATTGAACAAAGTAACTATAAAGAACAAGTATTCTCTGCCAAGGATTGATGATCTCTTTGATCAATTGAAGGATGCAAATATATTTTCCAAGATAGATCTCAGGTCAGGATACCATTAGGTAAGGATTAAAGAGGAAGATATCAACAAGACCACCTTCAAGACAAGGTATGGTCATTATGATTTCACAGTGGTGCCATTTGGGTTGTCAAATGCACCAACTATTTTCATGTGCTTAATGAATGGTGTTTTCTGAAAATATTTAGACAATTTTGTCATTGTTTTTTTGGATGACATTCTTGTATATTCCAAGTCAGAAGAAGAGAATGAGCATAATTTGAGGATGGTGTTGCAAGTGCTAAGAGAAAATCAACAGTATGCAAAATTGATCAAGTGCTCATTTTATCCAAACAAAATTCACTATTTGGGGAATATCACATCTGAAGAAGGGATAGCAGTGGACCCTGAAAATATTGAGGCCATTAAAGGGTGGACATCACTTAAGAATGTGATAGAAGTCAGATCCTTCATGGGTCTAGCTGGCTACTACAGAAGGTTCATTACAGGGTTTTCGAGAATATCTCACCCCATCAATTCCTTGCAAAGGAAGGGGAGGAAATTTCGATGGACAGAAGAATGTGAAAGAAGCTTCCAACAATTGAAGAAACTGTTAACCGGTGCTCCAATTTTGAGGATTGCAGTTCCAAATGAAGACTTCATTGTATGCACAGATGCATGTAAAGAAGGAGTGGGTGGAGTCCTCATTCCAAATGGTTTTGTTGTATGTTATGAATCAAGGAAGTTGAAGGAGCATGAAAGGCTCTATGCCACTCATGATTTGGATTTGGTAGCCATAGTGCATGCCTTGAAGAAGTGGGGGCACTACCTCATGGGAAAGAGGTTTGAGCTGAGGACAAAACATAATGGTCTAAAGTATTTTTTGGATCAACCAACTGTAAATGTCAGGCAAAGAAGATGGTTAGAGTTTCTTAGTGAATATGACTTTGATATAAATCATATCAAGGGGAAAGAGAACAAAGTGGTTGATGCACTCAGCAAAAGAGTGCATGAGTTGCATGCTACAACCATTAGCATGTACCAATCAGATTTGAAAGACAGATTTGTAGTACATGAAATTAGTAACAAAATTGCAGCAAGGTAAAATGCTGCAGAAGGTTGAGGATTATGAATTGGGAATTGATGGAATCCTCCTGTACAAAAACAAATTTTATGTACCCAACTCCTCTGAATTGAGGAGTGAAATTTTAAAATAAATTCACAATGTACCTTATGCAGGAGACCCAAGATATCAGAAACAATTTCAACAGTCAAAATCTAATATTATTGGCCAAGCATGAAGAGGGAGATTGTTGATTTATTGCTAAATGCTTGGAATGTAAAAGGGTCAAGGTTGAACATAGACACCCAGATGGGTTACTACAACCATTACCCATTCCTGAGTGGAAATGTGAAGTGGTAACAATGGATTTCATCACATGATTGCCTAGAACGAGCAAACAACATGATGCAATCATGGTAGTGGTGGACAAGCTTACTAAAGATGCCCATTTCATTCCTATGAAGACTACTCATAAAGAAACTAATGTTGGTTATATTTATATGAAGGAAGTAGAATGCTTGCATGGCATACCCAAGACAATTGTGTTTGACAGAGACCCGAAGTTTACCTCAAAGTTCTGAAAGGGGTTATTCAAAGGGTTTGGAATGAATCTAAACTTCATCATTGCTTATCATCCCGAGTCTGATGGGAAGAAAGAGAGGGTGAACCAAGTGATAGAATATATGATAAGAATGTATGTGATGGACAAACCATCTAAATGGGAATATTATCTACACTTGGTATAATTTTCCTACAACAATGGGTATCAAGCATCCCTAAAGATGAGCCCATTTAAATCACTTTATGGCAAAAAGTGMAACACCCCGGTAAGTTGGGACAACCCAACTGATAGGGTAGTGGTTGGGCCAGAGTTGCTCAGGGAAATGGAAGAACAAATGCTAAAGATTAAGCAGAATTTGAAGGCTTCCCAAGATAGGTAGAAAATTTATGTTGATAAGAGMATAAATCAYAGAGAATTTAAAGTAAGGGATAATTTATTCCTGAGAGTGAAGGCCAACAAAATTTCCCTGAAGTTGGTAAATTTTTCAAAGTTGGAAGCTCAGTATTGTGGGTTATTTGAAATCCTAGAGAGGATTGGTCCAATGGCATATAGGCTTGCATTGCCTACATGCATGTATATACATAATGTGTTTCATGTGTCATTGCTTAAGTAATGTGTACATGATGTTAATCATGTTATTGATTGGAATGTGATTTAGGTGGAGTAGGAAATCACTTTTCAGGTGCATATGGCGTGTATACTGGATCAGAAAAGCAAGAAGCTCCAGAATTGAGCCATATAGATTGTAAAAGTTTAGTGGACCTAGTACGGTCCTAAGGACACAACATGAGAGCATGAATATTCTATGCAGCCAGAGTAACCACATATTTTTGAATATTTTGGAAATGTTTATGTTGTTGTGTAATTAAGGTGCACCAAGGACAGTGAAAAAATAAGGAGAGGGGATTGTAACACCCCAAGGATGAGCCCCTGCTGAATTATGATTATGTTTATAGGCTGGTGAGACAAGTGTTTATAAGGTGAAGACTTACATGTTTATTAGGTCAGAGAGGCTAGATGATTAAGGCCATGAGCCTGATTTTCTATATGTAAATACACATATCATTAATAAAATTACACTATTGTGTGTAGAACGACCACGAAGAAAGTGTTATGGGGGACTAATCTCTATTAGGTAGGGTAAGGGAGGGGGCTAAGTGTCTTGGCCTAGGGGATAAGCTATAGGGATTACCTCTAAGGCAATAATATTTTTTTATTATTTCCTAAAGGATAAGGTGGACATGATCAGTGTTGTCCTAAGTTCTTGGAAAGGGAACGAGTGCTAAGTGGAACTCATGCATCTTCAGGAAGACATGTGTTAACCTGGGCACATGAAGTTTATAGAGGAGAAATCCATCTCATTGGGGATTCCTCCTCCTTTCCATTCTCACGAACCTAACGATTATCCAGAAGTCTGTCATTCACCATTGACTCACGTATTGAGCTTCCATCATATCCATCGTCGACCTCTGAACAAGAACACACCCTTTAACTATTTGAGCCATGTTGTGTCATAATTGTAGGTTGTTTCATCCCATGCAGTTCCTTGACTAAGTGTGGCTTGATTCCATCCTCTGCTCTTACAGATCTTTGTTTTTTCCATCACCTTTCAAGAATTGACTCAGAAGCTGGACTGAAGAAGCAGATTTTCAGGCCTGTGGTTTGAAGAGGTAGGTTGTCAAGCCCATGGACTGAAGAAGCAGGTTGTCAGGCATGCAAGAAACTCTCTCCAGGTGAGAGAGATTGTTGGGGAAGTGATTTTGCAGAGGGAGTTGAACTGCAGCTATAGTGCTCGGAGAATTTTGGTCTGACCTGTTGCTGAAGCCCTGGAAGTGAAGTGGGGAAGCCAAAGGACAGTGGAGTAGAGAAGGGGCACACTTCTTAGGGTGGGATGGGAATGTGGGGAATGAGAGGCTACAGGCTGTTTGTGTGAGATGGCCCTAGGAGATAATACTTCCTTTTGACCTATGTGACTTTCCTATTTCCCTTTCCAAGCCTAGGAATCCCTTGCCCGATGGAGTTTAGTCCTAGCTTGGGGGTGACCCACTGCTGAGCATGATGAGAAGCGTGGTCTAAGGCTAGTAGGTTCATGGAAGGTCTGCATGCAGTTTGGTGGTCATCTATTGAAAGATAGATGCCAAATATTTGTTAATTGTATGTTGTGTAATTGTACATGTGTTATAACTTGATGAGTAATGCCTACATATATCAACTATGTTGTGTGTGTAGGCTTACTATTATTTCTGCATTGATCTGTGTATGGTTATAATATATTGTTAGTATGTTTTAATGATTATTTATGCATGAATAAGTAGCATGAATAGAATGATGTAACCGTTAATTGTGTTAGATATGTGTGCATATAAATTCATAAAATGGTATTAGAGCTAAGAGATATGTCCAAGAAGTTGTGTTGCCTGGCCTGTTGGTGGCTGGGGACGTTACACTTCCTTCAAACCATTTTCATGTGACCATATGCACAAAACCACAGGCTTATTAATTTAAGCGATGTTCCCAGTGCTTCACAGTTTTATGTGTCTATAACTCATGACCAGGGTCTGGAACCTATTCCTTCGGACTTCGAGCTTCGATTGTTTTCTCTCTAATCCAATCTTCCAGATTTTTAACTCCCCGAAGTGGTTACCTCTCACAAGTGTTGATTCGATGGTTAGCGTGATTCCTGGAACCAAATAAACGATCTAGATCCAATCCTTACTTACCCTTTTACTGCTTAATCCAATGGCTATGAATTACTCCAAGGTTGAGATGGATGACCACTATTTACTTTGGGACTTTGGGACTTTGGGGCTTCGGAGGTCTAGGTAATTGTTGTTTCAATTTCCTACAGAGTCGATCAGCGCCAAAGTGGTCAACATGGGATTTCTTAGGTATCTTTCCACTACATTTTGATCCAACGGTCATGTGAGAATCTGAAGGATATTAGATAAATGACTAACGTTAGTTCGTGACTTCACGCTTTGACCTTTAGAGCAGCTTCTGGTGGTGGATGTTGGTTTTCCCCGAAGGACATACTCCCGGAGTAATGTAACTTGGTGACATCACTGCTGAT
Organism: Picea engelmannii; assembly: GCA_009831015.1. NCBI lineage: Eukaryota > Viridiplantae > Streptophyta > Pinopsida > Pinales > Pinaceae > Picea > Picea engelmannii. Next base: position 43,199 of record ML784270.1, read on the forward strand.
GTGGCATTGGCTGAGTGGCTTCAATGTGTCACCTATATTTGTGATTTACATAACCTAAAGTGTCATCTAAACCTAGACACTTGTCAGCATTTCATTATGCCATGTGTCCTTGTTGACATGGTATTGTTGATGTGGATCTCCTGATGTGTTGATGATCGTAGGTTCATATGAATCCTTGATCCAACAAATGTGATAAGTTCTTAGATCAATGGTACATATTCATTTCAACCATTCATGACCCTGAGGCTCTAGGATACTCAAACTATGAGAGGTTCAATCCCTCCAGAGTGCATTTCGTAGAAGTAGATCGGAGGGTCAATTTTTTATCTACAGTTGAGTGGACGGTCCGGGCAACCTCAAGAAGGAATTTTGTTAACGGTCTTCTCATTGTGCACTTTTTAGGATCTTGACCGTGAATCTTCCTTCTTGATGGAAAATCAGATCTTACTTCAGATCTTCGTCTCTCCGGGACTCAAGGTTACTAGATCTCTGAGGTAGCTCAATCCCTTTAGAGTGGTTACCTACCAAATAAGTCATGATACTATGATGACTACTTACTATTGGTTGTTTAGTACACTTTACACTATCCTTCCAATATGCTTGATCTAAGGGTCATGATTCATCCTAGAGTAGATCAACGATCAAGGATGATTGTGCAGTCCCAACTAGCATGATGTTTAAAAATGTCGTCGAGTTTTGCAATGGAAATTTCTTGTTGGTAGTGGAACCGATGCCAACCATTGATCTTGTCGAATCTATAGATTGATGGTCTAGGAGGATTAAATAGGTTAAACATGCATGAATTTTAGTTTTTCCTCCGATCTCTACAATTTCTCTCCATCGTAGATCTTACTTGTGTTGATCCAATGGTCAAGACTTAATCGGGTGTTCATCCAATGGTCCTTCTCTGCAGTTTCCAGATATGATGACTATTGTAGCATTCTGCTGAATTCATCCTTCGATGATCACGATATAGTCTGATTCCTTATCGAATGGCTCATGTGTGTCATCTCTTCTGAGCTTCTATTAATGTTCTTCCTTATGATTTGTTCATCGCTATTTCTTCTAAGATTTTAATAACGTTATTTTGCACCCCTTTTGTCATTAATGACAATTCATCATAAACAATCATCATCACATCACAATTATCTTCGACTATTGACATAAATGAAAACAAATCAATGAAAATATGTCCAACACAAACATATAGAATGGTGTTATTAGATTCATTAGGACGATCACGATAAGTTGTTTTTCTTTATTTTGATAAGTCTTTCCACATTTTCCCAATATTAGCTGAAGTTCCTTCACACGTGCCAAATAGTCCTCAATTTTGTTGAAAGAATCAAGATCAAGAGAGACCAACTCTTTCTCCAATTGCATGACATGGATTTCATCAAATTTTTCAAGTAGAGACTTCATCTTCCTCCAGAATTGATGAGGGAAATCAATTCTTCTAGTGTGAAATCAAATATCTTGTGAGATATAGGTTGTGATGACCCCTACAACCTCATCCTTCTTTCCATTAACAACCAAATTCATTTGATCATCTATCATTTATGGAAATGTATTCTTCATATATTGCCACAATCATTTACTCTTCAGTAGGGTTTCCATGTCTAGATACAAGACATCATATTTTGATCCATTCAAAGAAACATGATCAATCTTTAAATCCATATTCGATATTTAAAAAATATGATATGATTCCATGAGTTGCAATAAAAAAATCACTATCCCAGAGTCAATCACACAACATATTTAACTCAAGAAGATTTGTAGACAACGTGTGAGGTCTAAACCATCATCTCTGAAACCATGTTGGGATTGGGTATAACCTTATATGAAAGAAATAAATAGAATTGCAGATAATAGAAGAAAAATAACCTTCAATTAAAATAGGCGGTGTCTAAAGAAACCATTACAATACTTAAGCACAACACATTGTGATAAGAACATCACAATGCATATTGAAAACACACACCATGTTCAACATTGGAATATCTCACACATATTGATGACCCATTGGTTTTTCTATTTATAGCCTCAAGATCTAACCAACTTCCTTGGAATTGGGAGGATCTTATCCACATACAACCATTGTGGGTTAGATTTGACTCCGTCAAATCCACACTCTCTAGTCGTCTCGACAAGGGTGCTTGACCTAATCATCCATGCATCCAACATGTAGTCAATTTCTCAGCTAGTGGATCCACCGACCGACTATATTCGACTTTTGTTCGACTGTCCAAATAACAGGCTTGTTGAATACTTGAATGACTATTGTAGCTATCTGGTAGATCACCTGACTAAGTTTTTCTATATGTTGGTCAACCACCCAATGGATTATTACATGAGAAGTGTGATGAACCATCAGAACTTGATGTTCCAACAAACGAAAACATTTTCGAGTGAAACAAAAATCATTTATAATTGAAAGAACTGCTCTGAATGTAACAGGATAGTCTTCTCAACCCAAAAGTTTATGGAAATAACATAAAATTGAAATGAAACAACATGACTTGAATATATCAATACACAATGGGAGAGGGTCTTCAAACAGGCTCCGATACCATGTTCGACAACACAAGGTATTCCAATAGAGGATGAACAAATTAAAAAAAAACTCACACAACTAGATCAAAGATCAGCACACCAATGTTTTTGCCTAGTAAAAACCCAATCTGGGAATAAATTCACACCCCCCAAAAATGTTGCCACTTGAGGTAGTTTATAAATGAAAAAGAAAAATATTTTAGAAGAGAGTTTCTCACAATCGATCATCAAAAAATGTTCCTCCATGCTCTTTAAATATATATCATGGAAAAATCAAGTGTTAAGTCACATATTAATGTATCCATTAATATTGCAGAGAATATGAGTCATCAGATCACTCTATGTCTAAAACATATCGTGACCATCATATTACAAATGCATACTAAATAAACAAACTTTAACCTAACGACATATTATACCAAGATGATCTTAACTAATTCCTAAGTGTCTAAATATCCTAACAGGGGGGTATACATATCCATCTACAAAATAAAGTGATGCTTTTCAATCCAAGGACAATGGAAAAAGCATGTGTACAAGCATAGTATGTAGAAAATGTAGGCCACAAGAAATGGTATCCTGGTGGTTCCAAGCAGGGAAAGAAGAAGTGGAAAGGGGTAAGGATAATAATATGGTAGCCAATTCACATCAGTGCAAGGTTCATAGAAACCATTGTAACCATTGAAATATTGATGGGAACACTGAGGAAAGTGTTAGAAACTACATCCAGAATTGAACCCGAAGAACCACAAGAAGGATGCCAATAAACATAATCTTCTATCCATGGATTTGAGTAATCATGTTGAAAGTAGCTTTGATGTGGATGAGAATATTGTCTGCACATTAGTGCAGAAGGAGGTGAATCTAAGTATCCTTCACAACTAGGAAGAGAATAAGATGACCAAACTCTTCCACATCAAGATCCAAGTCAAGAAGACCAATATAGATGCATTGTTCAGCTCTGGTTCATAGGATAAGATCATAGCAGTGTATTTGGTCATTGATCTTGGATTGGAGGTTCGCAATCATCCTATCCCATATCCATTAGAATTCATAAACAAGGATGCATATATCAAGGTAATGAAACAATGTAAGATTAAATTTGTTGTAAGTGTTGATTTTATTGAGGAAATGGAATTGAACGTAGTACCCCTTGATGTATGAGGAGTAGTGTTTGGAAGCCCATACATGCCCATGATGGATGCAATCTTTGTGCAGAGAGAAAACTAGTACTGACTAATCAAGGATAAGAAGTCCTACATCATCAACACACATAAAGGAAATTCAAAGATCTCATTGGTAAGTGCCAACCAAACCAAGAATTTGATTATAGTAAGAAATATGTTTTACTTTTCTTAAGAGAAAATTATATTGAAGATGAGTCAATACGAGTAAAGGAATCTATGGAGGGTTGTACTAAAATGAAGGAACATCATGTTGAGGAGTAACTACATGCATACTAAGGAGTGTTCCAAGATCCTAAAAGGATACCACCCAAGAGGGAAGTGGATCACAAAATACAATTATTTCCAGACTCTCCATTGCCGAATATTGGGCTATATAGACAGTTTATTCAGAAGCAAATGAAGTGAAGAAATAATTGCAGTAGCTGTTGGAATAGGTTGTGATTCGACCAAGCACTTTGCCTTTTCAGTCACCTATAATACTTGTACCAAAGAAGGATGATACTTGGCGAATGAATATTGACTAAAAATCATTAAACAAGATTACACTAAAAAAATAGTACCCTCTACCCAGGATCAATGATCTATTGGATCAATTTCAACATGTAAAACTATTTCACCAAGTTGGATCTCAAATAGGGATATCACCAGATACACATCAAGGAATAAGACACTTGGAATACTGTCTTCAAGACAAGGTAAGGTTTGCATGAATGGTTTGTCATGCCATTTAGTTTATGTACTGCACCTTCTACATTTATGATACCAATGAATGATGTATTATGCCCATATCTAGATTCATTTGTTATGGTATTATGATGTATTATCAAACCATCTCATTAGGGTTTTTCAAAAACCCTTTCTTTCTGCATCTCCAAAACTTTTGCACTTTTATCACCCCTTCTTTGTTGCCTCAGGCTTGTCATCGCATTCACCAACATACCAAAATAGACCATAGCAAAATCACTAGACCATAACAATCCACTAGATCACAATATATATTATCAATGAATAAGTGTTTGAATGTGTACTTGTGAATGACTCCTTGAGGGTTATTTATACTTTCTCTAGGTAGCCTCTTTCCTTAATCTTAGGGATCCTTGACTTTCTTGTTACAACCACTTTTCCCTTTTTACTCATTGACTTGTAACCAACTAGGGATTCTTCCCCATTCTTTAGGTATTATGACTTCACAAGGCCATAACTCCCTAGATGTGAAGAACCATGTGGTGTTCCACATATCACTCGAAATGACACAATGTGTACTATCCATACATGATAGTATTACCTACATTTTCATTGTCCTTCATGTCCTTATTCCTTAATCAAATTCAGGTCCTATAACCACACCTCTAGGGCTGCATGTAGACTATAACAAATATACCCAACTAACTCATCATCAATCTGAATCATACATATGATAAGCAACTGTCCAATTATCTTGTCCACATCTTTGGGGATTTTGGACTTTTCCAAGGGTTGAAATCAATCTCTAAGGGTTGACATCAATCTCCAAGATCACTCTCCAAGGATTGACATCAATCTCCAAGATCACTCTCCAAGGGTTGACATCAATGAAAACCAATTGTCCAACAATCTCTCCCTTTGGCATTAATGGAAACACCAACATTGATGGAAACACTTAGACATGGAAACACTCATGCTCATGATCCTCCTGTGACCATCTCTCTTCATCAATGTTTCTCACTCTCCCCCTTTGACATTAATGAAAAAGGGTATCACTCCTTGGGGATTCTCCCCCTGTCTTCATGCATCTGTTCTTTCTCTTCAACTCCCCCTATCAATATGTCTCCTCATGACACTATACTTTCTCTAACCAAGAATAGGAAAAAGAATAGCTCCCCATGTGGGCATGTCTCCCCCTGCCTGCATGGCAAAGGGGAGATCAATATAGATACTGCAAAGATGGAGGCCATCATGAAATGGCCAATTCCTATAAATTTTGATGAAGTTAGAAGTTTTTTTGGGTCAACACTATACTTGTGGAAGTTCATAGATTCATTTTCAATGATAGTCGCACCACCCCATACCATAACAGTAAGTGGTAAGAGTTTCCAGTGGGGGAAGAATCAATAGAATACTTTTGATGAACTAAAAAGAAATATCAATCAAGCACTATTTCTCACATTAACAAAATTGCAATTTTTTTTTGAAGTGGAGACATATGCAAGTAGGTATGCCATGGGAGAATTTTTTATGCAAGGAGGAAGGCCTGTAATCTATCATTATGAAATATTTCATAGGGAAATTCTCAACTAATCTACCTATGACAAGGAAATTTATGCCCTGGTTCAAGATATCAACAAGAAAATTCACTATTTGATGGGATATAATACCATCATCCACACAAATCACCAACTGCTACAGTATTTGTAAGCCTAGAGTAAGCTACAACAAACTAGACATTACAAGTGGATGGGGTTTTTACAACAATTTCATGTAGTCATCAAGTATAATAAGGGAAACACAAATAGTTTGGCAGACATTATTTCAAGGACACCCAGATCCAAGATTACAACTTTGGTAACTTTCATGCACATGGAGCCTTTTACCCATGATGCATACATAGAAGCATACATAGAATATGAGGACTTCAAGGAGGTGTTTTAATAGCTACAAGGACAAATTCATATAAAAGAAGGTGATACTAAATTCAACTATCATTTCCAGAATGGGTTAATATACAAGTTCAACAAGCGCTATGTCCCTAAAGTTGAACGATTGCAGCTTATCATAGAGGCTCACAACTCCAAGTTTGTAGGACATTTTGGTCTTGGGAAGACATTTTGAAACTTACAGAGGTATGTGTACTGGCATATAATGCAATAAGTTGTAGCCTAATATATTAGAGGATGTATGTTTTGTTGTACCAACAAGCCTAGTAATAGGAAGCAAGGTATTACATGTACGCACTCGACCTTAGGAAATAATTTCCATGGATTTTGTGGGAGGTTTACCAATAACCGGGAAGGGACATGACTATCTATATGTGGTAGTTGAAATTTTTAGAAATACATGCATTCTCATGCCTTGTAAAAAAACCATCAAAGGACAAGAAGAAACAAACATGTTATTTGAACAGGTATGAGGGAATTTTTGGATACAAAAGAGCATCATCTCAGACAGGGATACCAGATTTTTCAATACATTTGGGAGTACATTGTGGGGGAATATGGACACTAAGTTGAATATTCATGGTGTTATTATGTATTATGAAACCATCTAATTAGGTTTTTTCAAAAACCCTTGCCTTCTGCAGCTCCAAAACTTTCTCACTTTTGTCACACCTTCTTTGTTGCCTCAGACTTGTCATCGCATTCACCAAGATACCAAAATAGACCATAACAAAATGAATAGAACATAACAATTCACTAGATCATAAGATAGATTATCAATGAATAAGTTTGTGAATGTGTACTTGTGAATGACTCCTTAAGGGTTATTTATACATTTTCTAGGTGGCTTCTTTCCTTAATCTTAGGGCTCATTGAATTTCTTGTTACAAATACTTTTCCATTTTTACTCATTGAATTGTAACCAACTAGCGCTTCTTGCCCATTCTTCAGGGCTTCCAACTTCACAAGGTCATATCTCCCTAGCTATGAGGAACCATATGGTGTTCCACATATCACTGGAAATGACACGACGTGTACTATCTATCCATGATAGTCTTACCTACAATTTCACTTTCCTTCATGTCATTATTACTTACTAAGATTTGGGTCCCATAAACACACCTCCGGGGCTACATTTAAAATACCTAAAATGTACCCAACTAACTCATCATCAATATCAATCATAGAGATGATAACGAACTGTCCAACGATCTTGTCCACATCTATGGGAATTTTGGACTTCTCCAATGGTTGACATCAATATCTAAGGGTTGACATCAATCTCCAAGATCATTCTCCAAGGTTTTACATCAATGACAACCAATTTTCCAAACCAACTTTCCAACAATATCCCCCTTTGGCATTGATGAAAACACCAACATTGATGAAAAACTTAGACATGGAAACAGTCATGCTCATGCTCATCCTATGACCATTTATCTTCATCAATGTTTCTCACTCTCCCCCTTTTACATCAATGGCAAAGGGTATCTCTCCTTGAGGATGCTCCCCCTGTCTTCATGCATCTGTTCTTTCTCTTCTTCCTTGATCAAAGGTTAACTCCCCCTGTCAATATGTCTCCTCATGACACTGTACTTTCTCTAACCAATAATAGTCAAACGAATAGACCCCCCCGTGGGCATGTCTCCCCCTATATGCATGGTGGAGGGGAGCTCAAGATATATCCTACAAATATGGAGGCCATCATGAAATGGACAATTACTATAAATTTCATTGAATTTAGGAGTTTTTTTGGGTCAACAATGTACTTGTGGAAGTTCATAGCTTCACTTTCAGCGGTAGCTACACCACCCCACACCATAACAGTGAGTGGTAAGATTTTCCAGTGGGGGAAGAATCAATAGAAGGCTTTTGATGAACTAAAAAGAAATATCAATCAAGCACTAGTTCTCACATTAACAAAATTTCAAAAACTTTTTGAAGTGGAGCCATATGCAAGTAGGTATGCCATGGGAGAAATTTTGGTAAAAGGAGGAAGGCCTGCATTCTATTATTATGAAATATTTCACAGGGAAATTCTCAACTACTCTACCTATGACAAGTAAAACTATGACTTGGTTCAAGATATCAACAAGATAAATCACTATTCGATGGGAAATGATACCATCATCCACACAAATCACCAACTGCTACATTATTTGTAAGCCTAGAGTTAGCTACAACAAACTAGATATTAGAAGTGGATGGGGTTTTTACAAAAAATGATGCTATTCTACACATACCCCTTGACACTATTCTACAAAGACCCCTTGATTCTAGTCTACAAATACCCCTTGACACTATTCTACACATCGATACCTTTCCAATGGTGCAGATATCATGTCAATCAAAGCTCGTATGCAAAAGTTGTGCCTCCCACAAGTTGAGCTACCGTGTTGACCACCATGGTACAAGAGGATGCCATGTCAGCCCCCATTACTCATGCATATGGGGCTATGCATGTATGTACGTTCAAGAATAGTATATAAGGTCCAAAACCTTATCACAATTTAGGGTTGAGGAAGTCAAACCCTACCCCTAGATGGATATCAGGAAATGTTAAATACCGGGCCGCTGGGAGGAGAAGGGATTCCATTATTTAGCATTGTATTTGTTCCATAGTTGAGTAGAGCACCTAGGAGTGGTATTTTGACAACATAAAAGAGGAGGAGAGATTTTGTAGCATCCATACAAGCGACATTTTCAAAGGAATCTCTATAGAGGATGCCTCTTTATTTGTACTTGGATTTGAAGAAAAGAAAGCAGAGTGGTCTTATTTTCTAGCTGGGTTTTCTCCCATATTGGGTTTCTGAGGTTATATCTTGTGTTGCTTTGTGGATGGCGTATGACTATATTTTTGTGTTGTCTGTTTTTTGCATTTCATCTATTTCGTACATTTTAAGCAAAAAACTAGTAATTAAAGAATTTGAGATCTAAAGGAAAATTAACCTTCACAATAAAGATTTCAACGTTTTATTAGATATATTGTGACCAACTGTCTAGTGGAATATCTGAGGTAATTTACACATCACCACTACAACTAATGTTGTAACTTAACTATGTCCACCTTACCTTTGTAGGGATTTATATGATCTTTACCTCAACCTTAAATAGTCATTAAGAATATTTGTTACTAGACTTTTTTTTTTTTATCTTTGTTCCTTCCTTTTATTTCCTGAGCTCCTCATGACCTTCTTGATGGAATAATAATGGTGGGGGTGGGGTGAATCAGTATGAGCACTTTATACTACTTTTAACCACAATATCAACAATGTTCAATAGTTAATCATCAATGTATCATATATGATTACATTCAATATATATATATATATATATATATATCATAAGAATGTAATCATAAGCATCTACATCAAATCAACATCACATAAAGAGCATAGTACACCATTATTTATGTGAAAACCCAAATGGGAGAAAACCACATAATGCTTTCTTGTATGTCAAGAATTCATTCATAGGAAGAAACAACTTCCAAATTCTCCAGCTGAAAGTGGAAGGAGGCTACAACTTCCTATTTACATACTCCAACCTGAAGGAAGCTACAACTCCTTGAATTATTTGGCTCCAACCATAAGGAGGTTACAACCCCCTGGGTTGTCTGACTCCAACTAGAAAGTAGCTACAACCACCTAGTTCTCAAGCTCCAACCTGAAGTAAGCTCCAACTCCCTAATTCTTTGGCTCCAACTCGAAGGAGGATACAACCCCCTTTCCTTTCCCCTTCCTGCCACCCTAAAGTATAAGTGTAGACCAACTGTCACTACCACAATCACTGCCACTTTCACTTACACTTTCACTTTCACTGTCATTATCACTGCCACTGTCACTGTCATTTTCAAAGTCATAACAACCTATCCAACCAATCACTATCACAACAACATGTCCAACCAATCACCATCTCATCCAAAAAACTATATCCACTCTCATTTGCATGCAACTCATGCCAAGATCACCAAGATCATATCTCAAACCATATTCTCAACGTCACCAACGCATGCCTCTACCAAGAATGTACCAACATCACCACATACCATCACAAGATATGTGTCTCAACCAAGTGCCAATCATGTACCATGTATAAACCATGCATCAACCTGTACTTGTACCATCAACAAGTTCATCAACCATGCACCAAGCCTGTATCCCCACTTGTATCACAAAAAGTGCATCAACAATGCACCAACATATGTATCATCAACACCTTTACCATACCATGTGCCAACCATGTACATCAATCATGCACATCAAACATGTACATCAACACCATACCATATACCATAAGATATAATCAATGAAGTGCATCAAACATATGCCACAGATATGTGCCAAATGTGTACCAACCATATATCAATGTACCAATACCAGTAATATCATCAACCATACAACATGACATCCATGTACCTAAAACACATGTCATATCACTCATTATATGCCTCAACCAACTACCATAAACCATGTGCCAATGTATCCAAGATACGTACCAGCAATGTATCTCAACAAGTAGACCTCAAACAACATACACCATGTATCCAATGATGTGACTCAATTCATATACCAAGGTCCTCAAACACATGCCTCAAGCATGCTCCTCAATGTCACAAAGGTATAATATACCAAGCCTCAAGTATGCACCATAACATGTAACTAAACAAGAAACCAAACTAGCCAGTAATGCCTCTAATCAATGCACCATCACATTACCAAGATGTGCTAAATCATATTCTCTCATCACCATGCATGTACCATAACATATACTATCATCACCATGCATGTACCATAACACCAAAACCATAACCCTTAACAATTACCTTTGATCTTGTAGCTGACTTGCTACTTTGTAATCTAACTTGTAGCTTCATCCACAATCAATCAACACCCTAGTACTAACATTTTCCCAAATTTGCAAGTGCCTTGCTAGACATACACTAGTTGACCCATGGGTATCTGTCGCTAGAAAAGTATAGTGCAACCCACGAGGATCTTAGTAATTAGTGTTTTTCAAAAACCCTTACCTTCTGTAGCTCTGAAGCTTTTACACTTTTCTTGCACCTTCTTTGCTTCCTCAAAATTTTCGTTGCATTCACCAAGATACCAAAATAGAACATAAAAAAATCACTAGAGCATAACAATTCACTAGATCACAAGATAGATTATCAATGAATAAGTGTGTGAATGTGTACTTGTGAATGACTCCTTGAGGGTTATTTATAGTTTTTCTAGGTAACCTCTTTCCTTAATCTTAGGGATCCTTGAATTTCTTGTTATGACCACTTTTACTTTTTTACTCATTAACTTGTAACCAACTAGGGATTCTTTCCCATGCTTTAGGGATTCCAACTTCACAAGGCCATATCTCCCTAGCTGTGAGGAACCATGTGGCGTTCCACATATCAATAGTAACGACATGACGTGTACTATCCATCCATGATAGTATTACCTACAATTTCACTGTCCTTCATGTTGTTCTTCCTTAATCAACTTTGGGTCCCATAACCACACATTTGGGTCTACATGTAGACTACCTCAAATTTACCCAAACAACTCATCATCAATCTCAATCATACAGATGATAACCAATTGTCCAACGTTCTTGTCCACATCTCTAGGGATACTGGACTTCTCCAAGGGTTGACATAATTCTCTAAGGGTTTACATAAATCTCCAAGGTTTGGCAACAATGACAACCAACTGTCCAAAAATATCCCCCTTTGGCATTGATGGAAACCCCAACATTGATGGATTCAAACACTTAGACATGGAAACACTCATGCTCATGCTCCTCCTGTGACCATTTATCTTCATCAATGTTTCCCACTCTCCCCCTTTGACATCAATGGAAAAGGGTATCTCTCCTTGGGGATGCTCCCCTTGTCTTCATGCATCTATTCTTTCTCTTCCTCCTTGACCAAAGGTTAACTCCCCTTGTCAATATGTCTCCTCATGACACTGTACTTTATCTAACCAATCATAGGAAAATGAATAGCTCCCCTTGTGGGCATGTCTCCCCCTATCTGCATGGTAGAGGGGAGGTCAGGATAGATCCTGCAAATATGGAGACCATCATGAAATGGTAAATTCCTAAAAATTTCATTGAAGTTAGGAGTTTTTTTGGGTCACCATTGTTCTTATGGAAGTTCATAGATTTATTTTCAGTGGTAGCTACATCACCCCACACCATAATAGTGAGTGGGAAGATTTTCCAGTGGGGGGAAAAACAATAGAAGGATTTCGATGAACTGAAAAGAAATTTCATCAAGCACTAGTTCTCACATTAAAAAAATTGCAATTTGTTTTTGAAGTGTAGACATATGCAAGTAGGTATGCCATGGGAGAAATTTTTATGCAAGGAGGAAGGCATGTATGCTATCATTATGAATTATTTCATAGGGAAATTCTCAACTACTCTACCTATGACAAGTAAATCTATTCCCTAGTTCAATATATCAACAAGAGAAACAACTATTTGATGGGAAATGATACCATCATCCATAAAAATTACCAATTGCTACAATTTTTGTAAGCCTAGAGTAAGCTACAACAAACTAGACATTACAAGTGGATGGGGTTTTTACAAAACTTTCATCTAGTCATCAATTATAAGAAGAGAATCATAAACAACTTGGAAGGAATTATTTCAAGGACACCCACATCCAATATTACAACTTTGGTAACTCTTATGCACATGGAGCCTTTTACCCATGATGTATACATAGAGGCATACATAGAATATGAGGACTTCAAGGAGGTTTTTCAATAGCTACAAGCACAAATTCATATAAAAGAAGCTGATACTAAGGATAACTATCATTTGTAGAATGGGTAAATATACACGCTCAACAAGATCTATGTCCCTAAAGGTGAACGATTGCAGCTTATCATAGAGGCTCACAATTCCAAGGTTATAAGATATTTTGGTGTTTGGAAGACATTGTCTAACTTACAGAGGTATGTGTACTAGCCTATAATGCAAGAATATGTAGCCCGATATATTAGAGGATGTATTCTTTGCTGTACTAGCAAGCCCAATAATAGGAAGAAAGGTGTTACATGTACCCACTCAACCTTGGAAAATCATTTCCATGGATTTTGTGGGAGGTTTACCAATAACCAAGAAGGAACATGACTATGTATATGTGGTAGTTGAAATTTTTATCAATATGTTCATTCTCATGCCTTGTAAAAATACCATCAAAGAACAAGAAGCAAAAAACATGTTCTTTGAACAGGTAGGGGGGAATTTTCAGATACCAAGAAGCATCATCTTAGACAAGGATACCAGATTTTCCAATACATTTTGGAGTACATTGTGGGAGAAGATGGACACTAAGTTGAAGATATATACAAAATTCCATACACAAATAGGTGGGACTATAGAGGTATTAAACAAGAATTTGATGCATCCTTTGAGGGGTTAAAATCAGAATCATTTGAATACTTGGGATGAAAATTTGATCTACATACAACACTCTTATAATAGAGAAATGCACACTTCTACTTGTATGTCACCTTTTGAAACTTGCTTTGGATATTTACCACCTTCACTATTGGATGTTGTATATGGAAAATAAGGAGGAGTGAGGGAGGACCTCACATGATATTCATTGAGAGAAGAAAAATATTTTGAGAATATTAGGCAAATTAATTTGCAATTAAAGGACACATCGAAGAATTCACATGAACAATACAAGGCCAGACATGATCAATAGAGAATCAAGAAGTCATTCAAAGTGGAAGACATAGTTTGGTTACAACTAAACAAGGACATACTACAAGTTCCTAGTAAGAATATCAAATCTTTGCAGTATAGACCTTTCGATATATTAGAGAAGCTAAGAGATAAGTCCTATAGACTCAGTCTACCCCCATACATGCGCATTTACTCAATAGTGAATGTGGAGAATATCAAACTCTACGAGCCTTCCATGTTGGATCAAGAGGAGGAGAAAGTCCTACTTTCCATAGAGGACTTAGAACCATATTCTTAGGAAAATTTGGTAGAGAAAATAGTTTTTCAGAAACAGTCCAAAACTACAAGAAAGGGGCAGCATGACCTTTGGAAGTTTCGGTACTCCAGGGAGAAGGTAGAGGAAAAATTTCCTCACCTCTTTCAATAAAACGTTTGGGGACCAAAAGCCTCTCTAAATGGGGCGGTATGATCTAGATTGGACCATAATATTATTTTTCATCTATCTTGATGCTTCCAAAGTGGAAAAATTGGAGGAATATGACTGCAGGGTCATTTTCATGGCAGGTCCTAGTTTGGAAAATTGGGGTTTGAAACCTTACAAAGCAATTTTGAGGCATTAAAAGACATTTTTTGGGGTCAATTTTTTTTATCTTTGGCTAAGACCTCTTGAGGCTATTCTACACATTGATACCTTTCCAATGGTGCAAATATCATGCGAATCAAAGCTCGTATGAAAAAGTTGTGCCTCCCACAAGTTGACCTACTATATTGACCACCATGGTACAAGTGGATGCCATGCCAACCCCACTTACTCATGCATATGGGTATATCCATGTATGGACATTCAAGAAGACGATATAAGGTCCAAAAACTTATCACAATTTATGGTTGAGGAAGTCAAACCCTACCCCTAAATGGCTATCGAGAAATGTTAAATATCGGGCTGCTAGGAGGAGAAGGGGTTCCATTATTTAGCATTATATTTGTTCCATAGTTGAGTAGAGAAGCTAGGAGTGGTATTTTGACAACATAAAAGAGGAGGAGAGATTTCGTAGCAGCCATACAAGCCACAATTTCAAAGGAATCTCCACAGAGAATGCCTCTTTCTTTGTACTTGCATTTGAAGAAAAGAGAGCAGAGTGGCCTCACCTTCTAGTTGGTTTTTTTCCCATATTGGGTTTATGAGGTTAAATCTTGTGTTTCTTTGTGGATGGCGTGTGAATATATTTTTTGTGTTCTCTATTTTTCTCATTTCATCTATTTTGTACATTTTAAGCAAAAAACTAGTAATTAAAGAATTTGAGATCTAAAGGAAAATTAACCTTCACAATAAAGATTTCACTATTTTATTAGATCTACTATGAAGAAATTGCATATCACCACTACAACTAATGTTGTAACTCAAAAATGTACACCTTACCTCTGTAGGGATTTATATGATCTTTACTTCAACCTATAATAGTCATTAAGAATATTTGTTACTAGACATTTTTTAGCTTTGTTCCTTCATTTTATTTCCTAAGCTCCTCGTGACCTTCTTGTTGGAATACTGAGAGGGGGGGTGAATCAGTATGAGCACTTTATACCAATTTTAACCACAATATATATTCTTTCACTTTATCTACAATGTTCAAATAGTTGATCATCAATGTATATATATAAGAAACATAGCATAAGAATCAACATCACATCAAGAACATAGTACACCAGTTTTTACGTGGAAATCCAAATGGAAGAAAACCACAAAATGATTTCTTATATGTCAATAATTCATTCATAGAAAGCACCTAATTCCCAATTTTCCAGCTACAAATGGAAGGAGGCTACAAACCCCTTTCCTTGCCCCATCCTGTCGCCTTGAAGTATAAGTGTAGGCCAACTGTCACTACCACAATCATTGCCACTATCACTGCCACTATCACTATCACTGTTGTTGGAGTTACTTCACACACACCTAGGATTTATTTTTCCTAAGGTTATTCCTTGTTTATTAGTCATAATTAGTCATTATCCAATCTCCTATATTTTAGGGGAGAATATTCCACCTAGGGAATATTCTCTTTCAGTTGACACTTCAGTTTGACTAGTTGAGTTGAGTTTAGATGTTGCATTGGGATCATCACCATGCAACATTGGGATCATAACCATGATAATTCAAACTTGCCTTAGTATCATCACCATAGGTGCATTATCCTTGATTCCCTGAGTTAATTCCTCACTACTTTATGTTCAGTCAGTTAACTGAAGACTAGTTGACTAGTTAATTCAACTAGGTGGTAGTTCACTCCCGTAATTGCCTGAGAGACTAGAATAGGTGGAATTTCACTCCTGTAATTGTTGGTGTGTGTCTAGATAACTCTAGACCACCACTATGATTCATTGTTTCACCTCAAGTCAAACTCATTGAGATATACATAGTATATCATGTGTAAATTATTCATTATTCACAACGGTTAATGCGAATTCTTCCATTCTTTCTCTCCTTATTCTTCTTTCTAAAATTCTCTCTGAAAATGTGTGTATCATTGTTTATATAGATATATTATGTGTAGGTTCAACACATTTACATGGTATCAGAGCCGACAGACTTCTAATCAAAAGATACACCACACATTTTTGCAGGTACAAAATATTGAAGACAGCGGAAAGATGGAATTCCAAAAAGAATTCATTATTACACCTTACAACTATTTTTCATGGAAGGAGAAAATAGCCATACATATTCGATCTAGAGGGTTGTACAAGTTAACCATGAATACATATACAAAGCCGACATCATCCATAGAAATATCCAAGTACTTAAATCGCATGGATGAGGCACTCGGAACAATTTGCAGTCTTATTTCTCTCGATCTCCTTTTTCACATATCTTCCTGTAAGACTCCCAATGAAGCCTGGAAAATATTGGAAGGGATCTTTGGAAAACATGATGAGATGAGGGGACACATGCTAGAGGTGGAGCTGCTCACATTGGATTCAAAAAGCTTCGACAATATCCAAGATTTCTTTACAAAATTCAAGGATTTACTGTCGCAACTTAAAGCTTGCGGGGTTGATAAATCGATGGAGGAGAATCAAATGGTTCTCACCATTCTCTCCAATATTGGTCCTGAATTCTATGTATTTGTATCCACATTCCATAATGTCAGATTCACCTCTGGATCCACCTGGAAGATGCCTTCTCTTGAGGACTTTATCGAATCCCTAACACAAGAGAAAACCAAGCTCATTAACATGGGCACAATCAAAGGCCCTAGGGCGCATGCACTCACTGTGCATGATGGCAGCCAAAAATATTATAACTATAAAGAAAAATATAAACGGAAATCTCATGCACATCTGAAGAAGGAAGGCCACAGAAAACCCTTCACTGATGCCTCTGGATCGAAAGGGGAAAAGGGAATAAAAGGGGAGAAATGCACGTACTGCCATAAAGGATTCCATTCGAAATCTGCATGCATGCAAAAAAAAATATATCTGATGTCTCAAATACTTCAGCAAAACAACCTTGGAGATCGCATCCCCAAGGGTGCAAAGAAGAAGAAGCCAAAATATCTGAATTCCAAGAAAGGTAATTCTAGCCATGCCTTGATTGGCATCAACTCCTCTCCCGATGCTTGGATCATAGATTCAAGAGCATCACATCACATGGATTCCTCAGAAGAAATCTATTCTTCTTTATATGCATGCAAAGGTCCTCCCATTCTAATGGGAGGACAACTCTTCTGTCGAAGTCATCGGCAAAGGAAGGATTGAACTGACCAACGAAAGTTTCGAGAATGTGTTGCATGTTCCCAAGATTTATGTCAACCTTATCTCTGTGTATCAGATGACGATTTATGGCACTGAAAAGAGAGTCGTATTCACACCAAATGTATTGGAAATATATGACATGCAAACCAACTCCACGGTTGCAACCGGTGAGGTAAATCATCAGTCTAGATTGTATACATTTTCTGAATTCATTGAACCTTATTATGCTTTACTACTTACTCATGCTCATGAAATTAGTAGGATATGGCACGAAAGGTTTGGACATTTGAATTTCAGATACATGCAACAAATTAGCAAGAATAAATTAGTTGATGGTATACCAGACATCCATTTCTCCAAGGGAGTATGTGAGGGATTTGTTCTTGGAAAACACCCTCAAGAGAAATTCGACAAGGGAAAGTCTCAGCGAGCTTCCACACCTTTATATTTGATCCACATTGACCTCATGGGTCCTTTTCTGCATCCATCGATCAACAAAGAGAGGTTTGTTCTCATTTTTGTTGATGATTTCTCATGTTTTACTTGGATCTACTTTCTCAGGAAAAAATCTGAGGTCTTTCAACACCTCAAAGATTTCAAAGCCTTGGTTGAGACACAGTTCGGAAAGAAGATCAAAGTCCTCTGAACTGATAATGGGGGAGAGTATGTGAATCGTGATATCCATAATATTTTCCATGAGGTAGGGATCTAGTTGCAGCACACAGTTCCCTATACTCCGCAACAAAATGGAGTTGCTGAGAGGAAAAATAGATCTCTAAAGGATATGGCATCTTGCATGTTGCATGCAAAGTCACTGCCACAGAGACTATGGGCCGAAGCACTTAACTGTGCAACATACATCCAAAACAGATCTCCCCATATATTTTTCAAGGATAAGACCCCCTACGAGGCTTGGAGTGGCCTCAAACCGGAAGTGGCCCACTTTCACATTTTTGGTTCACGTGCATGGGCCCAGATTCCCTCTTAAAAGAGGAAGGCACTTGATCCACAGAGCACTGAGTGCATTTTTGTTGGATACCTTGATGGTGTGAAGGGATATCGTCTTATTGATCTTTCCTCGGACTGACTCATCATTGAGTGTGGTGTCCACTTCGAGGAAATTGTCTCGCATGTACCTCAACAGCCACATGCAGACACCTTCACTCTTCCACCTGTCCGAGATGATGATCATGCACATGCCGACTCTTCTTTAGATGAGAGTTTTGATTCAGAGGACTCAAATGATTCAGATTCAAGTCAGTACAGTTAGATGTACATTCAGAGCATCCATGTGCAGTTGTAGAGCAAGAGCAGAGGCCTAAGTGGGCACAAACTACTCTTTAGGATGCAGGGGATCTCATAGGTGATCCAGTCGATACTAGGAGGACTCGATAGGATTTCGAGGAGCCTCCTGTTTCACTCACTGCCACTAAACCATTGCCTTCCAAGTATATTTTCTTAGTTCAGTCTTCAGATCCACAGTCTTATGGAGAGGCTGCTGGAAATCCCTTTTGGGAATCCGCCATGCAGAAGGAGCACAACTCCCTCCTCAAGAACAAGACTTGGGATATGGCTCCCCTTCCTTCTGGTTGGAAAATTGTCAGATGCAGATGGTTCTACAGGACCAAGAGCACAATGGGTGGACAGATCAATAGATACAAAGCCAGGCTTGTCTCCAAAGGCTTTCAGCAGGTTCATGGTATTGACTATGATGAGACCTTTGCTCCAGTAGCGAAGATGGATTCCATACGATTGGCACCTGCCATTGTGATAACCAAGGGATGGGAAGTCCATCAGATGGACATGAAGAATGCATTTCTTCATGGTGATCTATGTGAGGATATCTACATGTAGCAACCCCAGGGATTTATGCAAGACTCATCTTTGGTCTGTCAACTGAAGAAGTCACTTTATGGCCTCAAGCAGGCTTTGAGGGAATGGTATGCCAAGATGGACTCCTACCTGTTGTCACAGAACTTTGTATGTTGTAAATCAGAACTGAATGTATACATGCTCAAGACGGCTGATTCACTTCTACTTTTAGTTCTGTATGTCGATGATTTGTTGATCATCGATTGCTCAACTTCAGCGATCACTACAGTCAAGAGGATTCTTCATGACAGGTTTTTGATGATGGACATGGGTCTGCTACACTTCTTCCTTAGACTTGAGATCAATCAGGATGCATTAGGCATCAAACTGTCTCAAGCCAAGTATGCACGAGATCTCCTTGAGAGATTTCACATGACAGACTGCAATTCTGCTTCGACTCCCTTCCTATCAGGAGTCAAACTTGAGGATGGCGAGGAGACTCCATTGGTTGATAGTACACTATAAAGACATCTAGTGGGGAGCTTGTTGTATCGCACACACTCCATACCATACCTCTCATATGTAGTTGGTGCAATTTCCAGGTTCATGTAGGAGCCACATGAGCTACATTGGAAAGCTACAAAGCATATCCTTCAATACATGAAGGGCACCATCACCTTTGGGATTCATTATGAAATAGACTCTACATTAGATCTCATTGGGTTTACTGATTCCGACTGGGCTAGTGATAGCGTTGATCGCAATTCCACATCTGGTTACTCACTCAGTCTTGGTTCCGAGCCTATCTGTTCATTGAGCAAGAAGCAAGCTGCCATTTCTCTATCTTCAGCCGAGGCAGAGTACAAAAGGGTAGTTAACATAATCATTCAGGCTATGTGGCTACAACATTTTCTCACTGAGTTGGGCATTCAGTTTCATCGAATGATCATCATTTGGTGTGACAACTAGAGCACTCTGAAGTTCTGCAGAGAACCAATTCAGAGGCAGTGGACGAAGCACATCGAGATCCACATGCACTACATCTGGGACTTGGTACACGAGGGGATCATCGACTTACAGTTCTGTCCTTCTGTAGAATAGATGACAAACATTTTCACCAAGACCTTCATTGAGAAGATGACAAACATTTTCCCATGAGGTTTTCCCTCTTTCCTCACTTTATTTTCAGTGTATCTTTTGTACTTGGGTACCTAACATGGCCTCGTTGTCGGGGCCCAATCTTTATTTTCACCATAGTGATGTTCAGGGGCGGTGTTGGAGTTACTTCACACACACTTAGGATTTATTTTTCCTAAGGTTATCCCTTGTTTATTATTCATAATTAGTCATTATCCAGTCTCTTATATTTTACGGGAGAATATTCCACCTGGGGAATATTGTCTTTTAGTTGACACTTCAGTTTGACTAGTTGAGTTGAGTTTAGATGTTGCATTGGGATCATCACCGTGAAACATTGGGATCATCACCATGCTAATTTGACATTGCCTTAGTATCGTCACCAGAGTGGCACATTAGCCTTGATTCCCTGAGTTAACTCCTCACTACTCTCTGTTAAATTAGTTAACTGAAGACTAGTTGACTAGTTAACTCAATTAGGTGGCAGTTCACTCTCGTAACTGCCTGAGAGACTAGAATAGGTGGTAGTTCACTCCCATAACTGTTGGTGTGTGTCAATATCACTCTAGACCACCACTATGGTTCATTGGTTTACCTCAAGTCAAACTCATTGAGATATATAGAGTATATCATGTGTAAATTATTCATTATTCACAACGATTAATGAGAATTCTTCCATTCTTTCTCTCCTTCTTATTCTTTCTAAAATTCTCTCTGCAAATGTGTGTATCATTGTTTAGCTAGATTTATTCTGTGTAGGTTCAACACATTTACAACTTTCACTTTCACTGTCACTGTCACAACAACCAGTCCAACCGATCACTGTCACAAAAACATGTCCAACCAATCACTGTCTCATCCACAAAACTACCACTCTCATCTGCATGCAACTCATGCCAATATCACCAAGATCATATCTCAAACCATATGATCAATGTCACCAACACATGCCTCTACCAAGCATGTACCAACATCATCACATACCATCACAAGATATGTGTCTCAACCAAGTACCAATCATGTACCATGCATCAACCTGTACATGTACCATCAACAAGTGCATCAACCTTGCACCAACACTCGTATTATCAACACCTGTACCATACCATGTGCCAACCATGTACATCAACACCATACCATATACCATAAGATATAATAAATGAGGTGCCTCAACCATATGCTAATAATTTGTGCCAAATGCGTACCAACCATATATCAATGTACCAATACCAATAACATCATCAACCATACAACATGCCAATCATTTACCTCAAACAAGTTTCATATCACTCGTGATATGCCTCAACCAACTACCATAAACCATGTGCCAATGTATCCAAGATATGTATCAATAATGTATCTCAACAAGTAGACCTCAACCAATGTACCAAGCCTCAAGTATGTACCATAACATATAACTAAACCAAAAACCAAACCAACCAGTAATGCCTCTAATCAATGTACCATCACATTACCAAGATGCACCAAATCATATTCTCTCATCACTATGCATGTACCATAACATATACTATCATCACCATGCATGCACCATAACACAGAAACAATAACCCTTAACCCTTACCTCTGATCCTGTAGCTAACCTGTTAGTCTGTAATCTGACCTATAACTTCTTCCACAATCAATCAATAACCCAGTATAAACATTTTCCCAAATTTGCAAGTGCCTTGCTATACAGACACTAGTTGACCCACGAGGATAGATCGCTAGATAAGTATAGTGCAACCCACGAGGATCTTAGTAATTAGGGTTTTTCAAAAACCCTTTCCTTCTACAGCTCCGAAACTTTCACACTTTTCTCACACCTTCTTTGTTTCCTCAAACTTGCCATCACATTCACCAATATACCAAAATAAACCATAACAAAATTGTTGGATTACTGAGAGGGGGGGTGAATCAGTAATAAGGTAATTATAATCCTTTTCAAATGTTATATCAATGTAGAATTATAATCCAATAATGAGCAGTAATAAATAAACAATCAAACACATACACAGTACACCAGTGTTTTACGTGGAAACCCAAATTAGGAGAAAACCACAGAATTCTTTTTCTTATATGTCTTGAAGAATTACATTCATTGGAAGCACCAACTTCCTTTGTTTTCCAGCTGCAACTGGAAGGAGGCTCCAACCCCCTATTTTCTCAGGCTACAACCTGAGGTAAGCTCCAACTCCCCAAATCTCTGGCTACAACCATAAGGAGGCTACAACCCCCAATGTTCTCCGGCTACAACAAGAAGGTGGCTACAACCACCTGTCCTTGCCTCGTCTTGCCACCCTGAAGTAGAGGTAGAATGATGGAACCACTGTCACAATATCACTGTGAGATATACCACTGTAAACCTGTACCAATAATTTTGAACCATTCATCAACAATGCATCAACCTGTAATCAACCTATATCATAAACAAGTGCATCAACCATGCACCAACCTGTAATCAACCTATACCATAAACAAGTGCATCCAAACATGTACCAAGTATGTTCCAATCAT
>ML784270.1:76741-89675 GCA_009831015.1 Picea engelmannii
TTCTTATCAACCATGAAAAAACAATAATGAGTCATATTTACATCAAACACTATTGGGTCCATTACCCAAACCTTTGTGCTACGGGTCTTTCTTCAAGGGTTGACATCAATGACAACCAACCTTAATCAACAATCACTATACCATAACAATTCACTATTTAACAAGATAGATTATCAATGAATAAGTGTGTAAATGTGTACTTGTGAATAAATCCTTGAGGGTTATTTATACTTTTGATAGGTAGCCTATTTCCTTAATCTTAGGTCTCCTTGACTTTCTTGTTACAACTACTTTTCCCTTTTTACTTATTGACTTGTAACCAACTAGGGCTTCTTTTCCATTCTTCAAGGATTACAACTTCACAAGGCCATATCTTCCTAACTATGAGGAACCCCCTAGTATTCCACATATCACCAGAAACAGAATGACGTGTACTATACATCCATGAAATTCTTGCCTACAATTTCATTCTCCTTCATGTCGTTAATCCTTAATTAACTTTGGGTCCCATAACCACACCTCCGGGGCTACATGTAGACTACATCAAATATACCCAACTAAGTCATCATCAATCTCAATCATACAGATGATAACCAACTCTCCAACGATCACATCCACATCTCTGGGCTTCTAGACTTCTCCAGGGGTTGACATCAATCTCTGAGGGTTGACATCAATCTCGAAGATCACTCTCCAAGGGTTGACATTAATGACAATTGTTGACCCTTGGTTATGGAAGAAATCAAAGATTAAGGAAGAAAGGTGAAGTATGAGCTGCACGGAAGGCAGATTGACTGATATTGGGTCAAAGTGGTCAAAGAAGCAGAAAATAAGGACCGAAGTAAGGGAAAATGAGAAGAGCGTGGAAGACAGATAAGTAAGGAAGATGGATCGTGGACAACTCAACAAGCGAAAAAAGCCACCAATGGATGCTTTGGAGCATTACGCTCGAAAGAAGGAGAGACATGCTAGACAAGCCCTGAAAATGTGGGTCAAGTTGACCTTGGTTTTTGACTTCTAGATGTCTGTCATGTAAGGTATAAATAAAGGTCTAAACGAGTTGGGATCGGATCGTTCCAAGTTCGAAGAGGATTGTATTGTTTATGTCAAGTGATTATTGTTGTTGTGTAAGGAGAGTATTATGTTGTGAGAATACTATTGTATTGTAAGATCTTCATCTAGGTGCGAAGATCAACCCTGCAACTGGGTGCGCAGGGAGGGGAGAGAAGGAGAGAGAGATTTGCAAGCTAAGTGCGCAGATAGAACTGTATGTTTTCACATAATATATCAAGAAACACAGTTTTGTGGATGTAGCCTTAGGGAGAGGGTGAACCACATATATCTTGTTGTTATCTATGATTCATGTTGTGTTCTTCGCCTTATGTTATTCTATCATTGCATTAGTGTGCTATATTTGAGATATATCCGTGCGAAGTAGGCTCAAGCTTGGTAAAGAAAAACTAGATCTCTGTGTGTTGTTGTTTTGGATCCACTTTCCATTTCCTCTGGTTGTAGACACCTATGTCTTGCAACCCCCTATTGCTACTTCGGGTGAGACTGCATATGCCCCGTAGGTGTTTTCGAAAGGGCCAGTAGTTAGGGCTTGTTGGTGCGCTGTTAGAGTTTAACCCTGGGTCTACCCCTGTTCCAACAAATGGTTTCGTTGTTGGGACCATGATCTTATTGAGGGAATGTCAAGGTGGTTTCCATCAAAGACAGATATTCAGAAGTGGATAGAAGGACAAGAAAAGGAATTCGCTGAGGCTCAGAACAAGAACCCTAATCTTAGTACAGAGGATTGGTTAGGAAGGTATATCTTTACTGATATACATGAGATTTTCTTTGGAGGAATTAATAAGGATCTATATGAGTGGTTAGAGAGATTAATAGATACCCAGTTTGAAGTCAGATTTATATTGCGTGTGGTTTTGACATCAACACTGATAAAGAAGGTCAAGAGAGTTGATAACGTCATTTCAAGAGTAGTATATCACTAGTTTGATAACACCATTAGAGGGTACATTACTGAGTTTGCTATTGACAGAGTAGAGTCATATAGCCAAGAAGAGAGATATTTTTTTAAGGGACCGAGAGGAAAATTTTTACACTTTTTGAAGTTGAATATCAAGATGTTATTGCATGAGAAAAACATCTTCAAGATACAATATTTGGTCAGATCAAAAACCTAATGTTCAAGAATTCAGACAGCGACAACAACATAGAGGTTGGACATATGTGCAGTGGGAGAACCTTCAGAGAGGTTCCTTTGGTGACCCTGTTCAAACAGAACCACGAACCACTAGCACAAGAAAAAGGGTTCTATAGTGGAGAAGAAGAAGAGTTACTAAATGAGGAACATTCAAAGTCCACTAGGGCAAAGGAAGGGAAGACTAAAGAACCTCACCGAGAAGAATCATAAATTTTAGGAACTGCGTCGACCGTTGAAGTAAGTACTATTACTCCTCTTGTTGTTTTAGTAGCGTTAAGTAATCAAAGTTATCAGAGCGCTCAGAGCATTGTTACCAGTAGTTCAGTACATAATCAGTCAATTAGCCTAGGAAGATATATGGAAGATGAAATGAGGCTACCTATCTTTAGAGGAGATGGATTTGAAGATCCTGATCAACACTATTTCTTATGCGAAGATGTATGGAGTATTAAGCAAGTCAATGATGAAGTTGTTAAGAGATCTCAGTTTAGTACTACCTTGAGAGACTGCGCACTGAGTTGGTACATGAATTTTGTTAAAGGAGTTGCACAACCTAAATTGTTGAATGATATAAAGACTGCATTGAGTGTAGAATTCAAGAAACCCAGGTCAGAGTCATAGTGCATTATAGAACTGAAAGAAATCAAGTAGAGATTAGCTTAACCTATTTGGGAGTTTGATCATAGGTTTAAGACCTTGACAGGCTATTTGAGTTTTCAGATCCCAGACGAGAAGAACAAAGAATGGTTTATTTATTCCCTCTTACCACATATCAAAGTTCCTCTGATGTAGTAGAAGGTCGCTTCACAGGATGAAGCATTGGATATTTCCATGAAGCTAGAATCAACCCCTATGGGAGAATCCAGCTTAGGTAAGAGTCAAATTTTGAGTCAGCTAACCAGCTTATCTCTGAAGGTCGAAGATATGAAGAAAGACAAGGGAAAAGATAAAAGAGAGGACATCTGGTGTATCAGATGAAAATCAGAAGGCCATGATAAGGAGCAGTGTCCCCTATTTAATTATTACTTGGCCTCTAAAGCATCGATCCCTTTGAAGAAGGTTACTCTACCCTAGTGCGAGGTATGTAGAAATAGACATCGCCCTGGTGAATGCTATTACATGCAAAAATATGTTCAGAAACCTACCAATATTTACTTCACATTTTGTAAATATAAGGGGCATGATGAGAAGGACTATAGGGATTATGACCTCTTGCACGAAAGATCAAGAGATACATATAGGATTCAAGGTGAAGTACAACAGGAAGGAAATTCTATGCAGTTTAATTCTCCAAGAAGAGGAAACTTCAACCCTCGCGGTGGATTCAGAGGAAGAGGACAAGGAGGAGGAATGGGTTAAGGTCGAGGTCATATCATTTGTTATAATTGCGCACATCTAGGACACTTGGAAAGGAACTGTCAGAACCCTTTTACCACTTGCAATTACTGCAATTCATTTGAACATGTTATTGAATATTGTCTAGCATTGTTAGCAAAACTCCAGGAGAGATGAGGAGGAAACCAACAAGTACAAATAATCTCAGCAGAACCTCATGGAGAGGATCCTATATTCATTGTTATCTCTATAGGAGGATCTATTATAGGCGAAGACAGAGTGACCCCAGGAAAGACTACAGAAGAATCAAGGGTCGGGAGAGCTGTAGAGAAGACACAAGTGTTTGATTCGAGGAAAGAAGAGAATTTGGTAGAGATCATGCTTCTTCATCAAAGACACAACCAAAAGTGAGAGAATGTGGAATGCCTCTGGCATTTGATCAGTCTGCCTCGCCTAGAGAAGGAAAAGAGGTAAGGAAGCTTATGGAATTCTTATTTACTTGCATTAATTTGATTAAGGATGAAAGAGCTATGAAGGAATTACAATACTTGATGAGACAATATGAGATAGGGAGGGTAGACCCTCTACTAAATAGAGAAGTACATCAAATGTCTAGAAAGGGAAGGACAAATAAAGAACTACACCTTAATGCTAAGATAGGAGATTATGACATAGATTATGTGGTCCTCGACTTGGGATCAAAAGTCAATGTTATGATGAAGCAGACCTAGGCATTGATGGTAAAACCTAAGTTGATTTACTCCCCTATCAGACTCAGGATGGCTAATCAGTAGGTAGTAAGTCCCTTTGGAAGGCTAGATCATGTCCCTGTAGAAATCGACGGGGTAAGAATGTTTGTACACTTCGAAGTAATTGAGATAGTTGATGATAGTTGTCCTTACCCTGCGTTGTTAGGAATTGATTGGGATTTCAACAACACGACTATTGTTGACTTAAAGAAACAAAGAATGACATTCAAAGGTGATGGCCTTAGGTTCATTGCACCTCTGGATCCCGACGAAAGTCGCATATACACAAAACCCACAAAAGAAGAAGACCGCGCATATGAGTTGGAGAATATATATAAATTAACAACAAGACAATAGGATTACATTAATCCTACAGCAGATGGGAATTTAAGATGGCGAAGTGACAATTCATGCTCATCAGATTCGGAAGAAGCACTAGAGAACTGGCAGAACAAAATGTATGAAGTTTTTGGGCGGAGGTGTGCCAGATTGACTAGGGAAGTTTGTTGGATTGGCACAAAAGTAATTAATCTACACACATTTGATGGTTTAAATCATTTAGAAACTTTCTTATTGGAATTTGAATAAATTGTACTAGTAGAACAACGACTGTTGGCACTAGATGAAGCCTTGAAATCAATTCCAACGATATGGTGGGGAACACACAAGAAGAACATCATGAAATGGATGCAATGTCACACTTTGATGACAGTGCGCTTTTCAGAACAAGACGAAGGGTGCAAAGTTTGATACACAGGTCAAAGTTGTCTGAAGGACCATATGCGAAGTTTTGAGGAGGCCTGCAGAAGCATTCCTCAAGAATAGTGGGTGCATAAATTCATTAACACTTTGGACACAACACTGATTAATTGATATATTCAAGCAAAACTGCGCCTCACCACTTCAGATTGGTACAGTATGAATAAGAAATTTGTAGCTACATTTTTATTTGAAAGTCAGCACCCAACAGTAGATCAAGCTCTGGAAGTTGTAAGATAGAAAATATTTGAGGAGGCAGCTAACCTCCCTGTTGAGAAAGAAGAGGATGAATGGACTGCACCTCTTCAGAAACTGCAAGGTTGTTACAATATCAATGCTGATGAAGACGATGATCCTAGGAATGTGAACATCATTGAAACTGAAGGATAGAGAGACATAGAAGGAACAGGAGTTGAACTACCCTTCATTGGACATCAATTCAAAATCAAGAAATTTAATATTGGAACAGATCAAGCACCTAAGCTCGCAAACGTTGGAGATTATTGGGATGATGGCACTATTGACAAGATCACAGAACTACTACATAAATATCAGGACTTGTTTCCAACCAAGTTCATAGACA
This sequence comes from Picea engelmannii, assembly GCA_009831015.1. Lineage (NCBI taxonomy): Eukaryota > Viridiplantae > Streptophyta > Pinopsida > Pinales > Pinaceae > Picea > Picea engelmannii. The sequence continues at coordinate 82,377 of ML784270.1, forward strand.
TGAAGGGAATTAAAGGGCCCATGGGAGAAATGAAAATCCCCTTGAAACCAGATGCAAGGCCATTTAAGCAGAGACCCTACAGACTAAATCCAAAATATAAGAAGAAATTCAAGATTGAATTAGACAGAATGCTAGAAGCAGGAATCATAGAACCTGTTGAAGAATCAAAATGGATTATCCCTATGGTGGTCCAAGATAAGAAGTCAGGAGAGATCAGAATCTATGTAGATTTAAAGAAGTTGAATGATGCATGCTTACATGATCCATTCCCTACATTGTTTATTGATGAAGTGTTATATAATGTGGGAGGACAAGAAGTTTACTCCTTCACAGATGGATTTTCAGGTTATCATCAGATCAAGCTTGCTAAGGAAGATTGCCATAAGACCACGTTTGCAACATAATGGTGTTCTTTCTAGTACACAGTGATGCCTTTTGGATTAAAGAATGCACCAACAATATTTTCTAGTGTGGTGGTCGAAGCATTCAAGGAGTTTTTACATAAATGTTTGGAAGCATATTTTGATGATTGGACTGTTTTTAGCTTATTGCAAAATCATATTGAATGCTTAAGACTCATGTTGGATAAGTGCAGGAAATGTCAGATTTCCATGAACCTCAAGAAGTGTATCTTCTTTTCACCCTTTGGAGTGTTGCTAGGCCATATTGTGTGTAAGCAAGGGTTGCTGGTAGATCCTTCCAAGATTGACATCATTGTTGATCTACCTCCTCCTACTTCGGTTAGACAGTTGTGCACTACGCTGGGACATACGGGATACTACATAAATTTCATCAAGGGCTATGCACAGATAACAACACCTATGGATAAGTTATTAAAGAAAGATTTCCAGTTCCAATGGTCAGAGGAATGTTAGTAGATCTTCGACATGATGAAACAAAAAATGATCACTGCGCCTATTCTGGTTTTCCCAGATTGGAGTAAGGAATTCCATGTGCATGTGGATGCTTCATCTATTTCATTAGGAGCAGTGTTATCACAACCAGGAGCAGGAGATATTGATCATCTGTTAGCCTTTGATAGTAGGAAGCTCTATACAACTGAGATAAATTACACTACCACTAAGAGAGAAGGTTTAGCCATGGTGTATGCGCTGCAGAAGTTTCGACACTACTTGTTGGGAGGAAATTTTAAGATGTTCACTGATCATTTTGTGTTGAAGTACCTAGTCAATCAGCCAATGTTGGGGGGAAGAATATGCAGATGGCTACTGTTATTCCAGGAATATGATTTTGAGATTGTAGTCAAGCCAGGGAGAATGAACAAGGGACATGATCACTTGTCTACGTTAGAACATGGAGAGGAACCTACCAGTTTGGAGGATACACTAACAGATGCACAATTGTTGGCCATTGGGAAGGTTGACGATCACTTCACTGATATAGTCCAGTTCCTATCAATAGGAATGGCACCCTGCAAATATACATTCATTCCGAAGAAACAACTTGTAATTCGTGCTGCAGAATTTTCACTTATAGCTGGACAGGTTTATAAGATGGGACTTGATGAGATCCTAAGGAGATGTGTTATGGAGGTAGAAAGACCACTAATTTTGGCAAAAGCACATGAGGTCATCACAGGAGGACATTATGCAGGAAAAGAAACAATGCAAAAGGTTCTCAAAGATGGCCTCTGGTGGCCCACTTTACACAAAGATGCTAAGGAATACTATAGAGTCTGCGATGTATGCCAAAGAGTTTGGAAACCTTACAAAAGAGATGAGATGCCTTTAGCACCTCAACTAACTTTATAGGAATTCGAGAAATGGGACATTGATTTTGTGGGACCTATCAACCCACCAGGAACGCGCAAAAGATCTCATTACATCATCACTGCAACCGAGTATTTGACCAGATGGACAGAAGAAAGAGTAGTTGAGGACTATAGTGCAAATACAATTGTGAGGTTCATATTTGATGATAGCATAACCCGATTTGGATGCCCAAAGATCCAGATGAGCGATCAAGGTACACATTTGATTAATAAGACTATTGAAGCCTTGACTCAAGAATTTGAATTTCATCATCATAAGAGTACCTCATACCACCCACAAGCGAATGGAACAGTTGAAGCTTTCAATAAGATCTTGGAGACAATACTGACGAATATTTGCAGTATGAACAGGGATGATTGGGATTTGAGAGTACCAACAGTGTTATGGCCATACATAACTACTTGCAATAAGCTGACAATGCAAACCCCCTTCAAGCTAGTTTATGGTGTGGAAGCAGTTGTACCTATGGAATATTTGGTTCCTAGCTTGAGAATTACAACATTTACAGGTATGGACGACACAAGCTTTGTGAGCTTGTGTAGTTGGTGGAACTAGAAGAAGACAGATTCATTGCAGGATTCCATCAACAGGTACAGAAGGAACGAGAGAAGGCCTACCGCGACAAGAATATCAAGAAGAAATCATTTAGGAAAGGAGATCAAGTATTCGTATATGAAAACAAGTTCATAAAGAATCCAGGGAAGTTCAGGACACATTGGCTTAGTCCATATGAGGTTGCCTATATTACAGAAGGAGGAGATGCATAGTTGAAGACTTTGAATGAAGAATGGAAGGTCGGTTTAGTGAATGGGAGTCGGTTGAAGTTGTACTATGACAACCAGTTGCCTCACAGATCTCAGTAAAAGCATAAGAAGAAGGGTCTAGGTACCAGGTGCAGTTGAAACTGGGTACCAGACACATAAAAGACAGTCTACACAAGGAAGGGAGGGACAGAGCAGAAATCACAAGCTACTCCACGCAGGCTGAAGTCGAAATAAAACAGAAGGTTCATACTTGCAGTGCCTTGAGATGAGTCACATGTGAGTGTTGGGGGCCTATTGGCACTTGTTTATGGAAGAAAGCGAAGATTAAGGAAGAAAGGAAAAGTATGAACTACGTGAAAGGCACATTGACTGATATTGGGTCGAAGTGGTCGAAGAAGCAGAAAAGAAGGAGAAAAGTAAGGGAAAACAAGCCATTGAATGAGAAGATCGAGGAAGACAAATCAATAAGGAAGATGGATCATGGACAACTCATCAAGCAGAAAAATCCACCAACAAATTCTTTGGAGCACTGCACACGAAAAAAGGAGAGACAGGTTGGTGAAGCCCTAAAAACGCAGGTCAACATGACCTAGGGTTTTAGACACCTAGGGTTTTGGATCTAGGGTTTTGATACCTAGGCATCTGTCATGTAAGGTATAAATAAAGTTCTAGAGGACCTGGGATCGATTCGTTCCGAGTTCGAAAAGGATTGTATTGTTTATGTCGAGTGATTATTGTTGTTGCGTAAGGAGAGTATTGTGTTGTGAGAATACTATTTTATTGTAAGATCTTCAGCTGGGTGCGAAGATCAACCCTGCAGCTAGGTGCGCAGGGAGGGGAGAGAAGGAGAGAGAGATCTGCAAGCTAAGTGCGCATATAGAACTGTATGTTTTCACATAATATATCAAGAAACATAGTTCCTTGTACGTAGCCCTAGGGAGAGGGTGAACCATTTATATCTTGATATTATGTGTGATTGATGATGTGTTCTTTTCCTTTTGTTATTATGTCATTGCATTAGTGTGCTAGATCTGATATATAACTGTGCAAATTAGGCTCAAGCTTGGTAAAGAATAACTATATCTCTGTGTGTTGTTGTTTTGGATCCACTTTGCATTTCCTCTGGTTGTAGACACCTATGTTCTGCAACCCCCTATTGCTACTTTGAGTGAGACTGCATCTGCTCCGCAGGTGTTTCTAAAAAGGCCAATAGTTAGGGCTTGTTGGTGCATTTTTAGAGTTGAACCCTGGGTCTACCCCTATGCCGACAAAAACCAATTGTCCAAACCGACTTTCCAACACTTCCATATTCTCATGTTAGTGAGGTTTCTTTATAAACATGTCAATGTTTTTCTTTAGAGAAACCATGAGTTAGGCCATACTCTTGGAAATTTTGACTACTTGATATTCCAACCTTACAAAATCCCCTTCATTAAAGGGTCATTCCTTGTGCTCATCCTCCACATATAAGGATTAACATTTATTCTTAGGTTTTCTTATGCATATCTCAAGATCCACACAGTTTAGTTCTTCCTCAGATTTAGACTTCCTAAGTTAGATAATCATATATTGCACTCAAACCACAAAATGTTCTAGTGAAAACATATTTGATAACAATATGATATTTAAATAGCCTTGGATATTCCAATGGACAACTTGTTAGAACACAACTTAAACCTACATCTACTGCAATGACCTTATGCTCAATTGCATTACTATTATTTTTGTATTTATAGAGACTTAACAAAAACACACACACCACATGGATTATTTAACTACTAAGAAAAAAGAATAAAATTACAATAGTAAATTCACATAACGGAATACCCTAACCATAATAATTTTTCTAGGAAATAGATGTGGGAAAACCTAGCAAGAAAAAGGACTATCCCTTTCATCTTTATTAATATAGAGTAGTATAATATGCATAGATCATTAAACTCATTGTAAATCTATGAGACACTATGGTATATTAAAGTGTTGGTCTATATAATTATCTTTATCCTATACTCTACTATTTCTCTTCACCTCTTGGCTAGTTCTTTGCTATGGAACATGAGATAACTAGAATAGGAGTTGGATCCCTCTCCCTTATTTTGGATAAGGTTTTAACTCCGTTCCTTGGTTTTGATGGCTACATTTTTGGATTATTATATGATTTTATATGTAATTATTATATTCCCATATGTTACTAACTTCACATGTATGAATCATCATGAAATCAGATGATGTCCACTTGGACTTGAAGGGAATAATTGGAATATTACCTTGTTAGGGGACAAATTTTCTCATATAAACTCTATTTGAATAAAATGACCCATTGTTAGAAATATATCAACCCATATAATGTATTGAGTACCTCTAGAATAATTTTCCTCAAATTCATAGACCCAAAAAAATCCACTTGGTTGACCTTAAACAAGAGAATTGTCAGTTTTTGTCGAAAATTGCAGTTTTCGAGATCTTATACAAGATGATACTTTTAGGTACCAAATTCTACCATCCAATTCCTTATCATAAACAAATTCATATATTAATAGTGTATATCCATTTTGTCTCATGAAAATTCTGGGTGAATGTTCCCTTCATCCCTCAAGTCTCAAATCTAACTCTTTATCTCCTCATTCTCTAGTAATGAAGTTCTATACAACACCTATTTGGATAAAATAACTCAATGTTGAAAGTGAATTCTATTTTCAATTTCATGACTTAGATGGATAAATTTAGGTTCTTGAAATAGTTCTACATGTAATTATGGAAATTCATCCAAATACTTATTCTCTTGCAGCTTTCTTAGTGCATTGGGCCTTTACATGATTATGTAGATACATTCCCAACAGTTATAGGACTGAATGGAAAGTGAAAATATTTCTTCCTTGATCTACAAATGAGGGGATTATAGCCCACATGCCTCACCAACATAGATCTTCCGTGATAATGAAATTTGTTCTTTGTTCTAAGAATAATGTAGAGATGATTGTCATCATAATTGATTTCAAGGATTGTGTTCTATGTTCTTATCCCTAGAATGAAAGTTAATCTATTTCATTTTTGGGCCTCAATGCTTGGGTTCTATGAATGAACAAGAATATAACATTACTAAATAGGGATGGCAATGCCATTGTTTAAATGTGCATACACAACAATTCCCTCAACATTACACCTGATATTTTATATTCATTCTAGTAAATTAATGGCGCAATATGGATTTCTTATTGTCCAAGATTCTCGACTAACAAACCACATTAATAGGAGTATATGGATTTTTAATAATATATGATTGTGACATGTTATTTCCTAGTAAAAGAATAATACTAGAATTAACATATCATTTATACTTCTCATTTGAATGGAAGGAACAATCAACTAATTATAAATTTGAAATATATATGGTTGAGTTGAGTGATAGAGTGTTTGGAATGAGTTGGAAAAGAGATGGTTGTATATCAAGAGTGTTATGCTCAATAGTTGGACAATGATAGAATTTATGCCGAATTCAAATAAATAAAATGTAAATATATGTAGGTATGTGTGTATTGAATGTACAATCCCATAACTTTCGAATATGTTTACACCAACTCTGTCAAGGAACCTAATTTAGTTTCACATCCATACATTTGTTTAAATATTCAACAACAAAGGATAAACTACTTTCAAAAGTACACAACACTAATCCATAGATAAAATACTACAATAATGGTTCCAATGAATGGATATAACTTTTGCAAAGCATCAAAATACAGTACGAGATGAATAAGTGTTTTTCCAATCAAATAATAATAAGTTGTGTGTGTGGAGTACTTTGACTAGCATTGTCATTTCCATACAATTAATTATCAGCTGTCACTCTGGAGAATTCCCATAAATGATATTGTTTTCCTCCAAAATTCCTCAACCAATTGACAAGTAATAAACATGTAATTATTTGCAAGGTATATATATATATATAAGGTCATACCAACTTGGGACACTATGTTTCCATTCATTTGACCATCCCATGTTATATGCTTGAATTGGTGGCTATAAGGAAATACTATGCAATGAACAAAGGGAAATAAATGAGATGTCGTATCTAGGAATTCTCTATTATGAATAAATTAATCACACAACGTTATTTAAACTATGAGATAAAGGAATGTTGTATGTGTGTAGGTGAATGTGAGTGTATTTAATCTCACATAGGGACAATATGCTAGTAATGAAGGGTTCCCTTGATTCCCCCACCAATGTTTTGAGAAGATATGTAATGTTAAATACAAGGGATGGAATTAGAAACTGATTATTAAATCCAATTCCCATACCATTGATCTTATTTGTACATGAATTGAATTGTCTAGAGAAACTAGCCATTATGGATAAATCCAAATGGGAAAACCAAGAGTTGAATGGATTTTCTTAGTCTTTATTCTTGACAGATGTCGGGTTACAATGTAATATCATGGTTCTTCGGGCCATTTAGAAAATAATATCACCTATATTTTCTTATACATCCTCTTCTACTTTTCCAAAAGACCCCTTTTTAGTCAATTTGCTAGAGGATATATTCAATAATGGGCTCTATTGAGGTGGCTAGAAGGATAGGTTTCCATGTCCCTTCCTTTCTCCTTTTTAGTGCTCTTTCTCCCATTTTGTCTTATGCTTGCAATGTTCCACTTTAGAGTTACTCTTCTTCTTGTATTCTTTTGTTTTATGCTTGCATTATCTTTGTTCAACCCTCAATTTTGTTTATTTATTATGTGTAC
>ML784270.1:89725-120811 GCA_009831015.1 Picea engelmannii
GGTGTGAATCAGTATGATCACTTTATACCACTTTTAACCACAATATATATATTCTTCAACTTTATCAACAATATTCAGCATTTTATCATGAATGTATCATCTATGATTGCATTCAATATAATCATAAGCAACATCACATCAAATACATGATACACTAGTATTTATGTGGAAACCCAAATGAGAGAAATCAAAAAAATGATTTCTTATATATATCAAGAATTCATTCATAGGAAGAACCAACTGTTGATTAAGGTTGGTTTTCATTGATGTCAACCCTTAAAGAAAGTCTGGTACCAAATTCTGGTAGCACAATGGTTTGGGTAATGGACCCAAGTTTGTTTTATGTAAAGATGACTCATTATTTTCTTGTCATGGTTGATAAGAAGTACAAATGGATGAACTCCAAAGTGGTCCCCTTATGGTGAAATCCCTCACAGAAAGACACTTTGTGGATTGAGTTATCCTAGAAGTATGGTTAGAGAACCCATGCTTGATTATGGAATAATGAGATGAAGGTCAGTGAATTTGTCAATGAAACTATCCTATATGGATAATGCTTGTCATTCTATTTTCGGTGGTATGTATAACATCACATAACTCCTCATGGTCAGAGAGTTATGGCCATGTGAAGTTTGAGGACCCTCATGAGTCATCTAGAAGAACCAAAATGTCAAAGTGTTTGCAAAAGAAATTATTTAAATAATAAAGTTAATGGAGAAATCTCTAAAATAAGGAAAGTGGAATGCTACATGAAAGTATAAATAAGAGGCAAGGCTCTCTCATTTAAAACACACTTGAACACATTGAATATCTTTTGTTGTGTGAGTCTTATTGCAAGTACTCATTGATACATCTAAAGTTACAAAATTCTAAGGTAGTACAAAGGGTTGACGACGAAATTCTCGAAATTACAACGAATATTAAAAAACCCTATTTTCTAAGGCATACACAGGCTGACAGTGTATTAGGGTGCATACATATTGAGGCGTACGCAGGATGACAGTGTATTAGGGTGTGCACATGTTGGTAAAGCCATGGAAACTTGAGAAGATGAAGATGCATAGGTTCTAGATTCTAAGATCAAGCTCCCAGGAAGGTCTACAGTGCTCATATACATCAAATCTATCCATTAGTTCAAAAGGTATGTCTTATTTCTATGAATAGTTGGATTTTGATGTATGCATGAGAAATGGTTATGGAGATTTGAGGATTCTCCCTAGAAAGACTAGTGGCTGCATGGGATCTTCTGTATAAGTCGGATCTACAGAAATACGGTGTTGGTATATTTATCATTAATACTTCTTGTTGAGGCACATCTTGTATTTCTTGTCATATGGCTAAGGGTTTTTTTGATATATGATTGAGAGCTTGCATTGGTTGATGTATTGAGAGGCTGAATATCAAAAAGGGTTTGAAGTCTAGATCATGTGAGGTTTATTATACTTATTTATGATTACACACACTTTTGGCACATGACTAGAGAGAGATATGTATGAGGATGCATGCATAGGGTATAGATACAGTCTGGATGCAGTGACAGGTTACAAATCTATGTGAAAGAAGTTACACTGGGTCAAACATTTTCAGAAGAAAGAAAAACCTAGTTTTCAGAAGGCATATGCAGGTTGCATAATAGTTTGGTCACGTACATATGTGTGTTGCAGCACTATATGTCATGTACCTATTGTAGTTTGTTGATACATGTTCAGTTCAGGTACAAATTGATTACAGGGAAGTTGTAGAGGTTGGTTGCAGGTCAGTGGTAGAGTTTGATACAGTTATATAGTGGTATATCTCATAGTAATAGTGTGATAGTGGTTCCATCATTATACTTCTATGTCAGGGTGATCGGATGGGGCAAGGACAGGTGGTTGTAGCCACCTTCCGGTTGTAGCCAGAGAACATAGGGGGTTTTATCCTCCTTCTAGTTATAGCCAGAGAATTGGGGAGTTGGAGCTTCCCTCAGGTTGTAGCCTAAGAAACTAGGGGTTTGTAGCTTCCTTCCAGTTGCAGCTGGAAAACAAAGAAAGTTGGTGCTTCCAATGAATGTAATTCTTCAAGACATATAAGAAAAATAATTATGTGGTTTTCTCCCACTTTGAGTTTCCACGTAAAACACTGGTGTACTATGTATGTGTATGATTGTTCATTTGTTCATTGCTTATTTACTCTTCAGTTATTGGATGATAATGCTACATTGATATAACACTTGGATTATATGGTTAAAAAGGACTAGATTTCTCTATTACTGATTCACCCCCCTCTTAGTAATCCAACAATTGGATTTAGAGAAGGTTCCTTCATGAATCAGTTTAACCACTGAAAGGTAGATCATGGAGAGAAACAACTTGTATAAAAATGGAATACCACAGTTTGATGGACAAAAGTATGCATTTTGGAGCATAAGGATGAAGACATATATTCAGGCACAAGGATTTGAAATTTGGAAATCAATTGTAGATGGATACACAGTACCAACAATTTCGCCAACAAATGACAAAGTAGTGAAACTTGGTCAGAATAATTCCAAAGCCACAGATGCACTTCAGAATGGTCTTGGTGAAACGATATTCACCAAAGTTGCACATTGTAAATCCATTAAAGATATTTGGGACAAACTTTGAAATATTTATGAAGGAGATTCAAAAGTCAAAGCAACAAAGATTCAAACTTACAAAGGTCGGTTCGAACAACTAAAGATGAAGGAAGATGAGAATATTTCATCTTACTTCTTACGAGTCGATCAAATAGTAAATTCAATCATGGGATTGGGAGAAGAAATCAAAGAATCTGTAATTGTTCAAAAGTTACTAAGATCTCTTCCTATGAGATTTGACCCTAAGATATCAACACTAGAAGAAAGAGAAGATTTAAACTCAATAATCATGGATGAACTACATGGAATATTTACAGCGTATGAAATGAGAATTGAATATGAAAATATAGATGTAAAAGAAGCAGCCTTCAAAGAATCCAAAAGATCAAAGAAAAAGGGAAAGCAACAAGAAAAAGAACATAGCAACAATAGTGACATCTTGGAAGATGATGAAGAAGTGGCCAACTTTGTCAAAAGACTGAACAAGGGAACCGACGACAGGTATAGAGGTAAGCTTCCTTTAATTTGTTTTAATTTTGATGGTATTGGTCATTTTGCTAACAAATGTCCTCATAAGAAAAAGAGAAATGATGAAGGTTACTAAAAAGGAAAACAAACATGTAAAGTCAAAATAACCACAGAGAAAGTTTTCAAGAAAAAATTATGCACCAAATAAGACATCTCATCATCAGATGAAGATGAAGTCAGTGACAATGAGACAAAAAGAGTTTTATTCATGGCAGTAGAAGACTCTGATAAAAAATATTGTGAATAAGAATATGAATAAGTCGAATAAGAATATGAAGAAGTCGAAGAAGAAATTGAAGAGTCAGAAGTTGACTATCGAGAGGAATTATTGAGTTCCATAGAAGTTATCAAAAGAGAACAGAGGAAAAACAAGAAGCTACAAGAGGAACTAGACAAGATAGAAGAAACTCGGGAATTAGAACAAATGATCACAAATTTGAAGGTTCAAATCGAAGAAGATAAAATAATTATAGAAGCACTCAAAGAACAACTAGAAGGAAGAGACATGATCATTGAAAATTTGGAAGTAGAGATTGTCACATTAAGAAAGGATCTTCAAAAGAAAAATATGGAGACCAACTCAAAAGTTTTGAATGACATTATCAGCAGTGAAAGGCCTGATCATGACAAGTTCGGACTTGGATACAATCAGAAAGAAAAGGGATCAAGATCCAAAACAAAAGAACAAGAAACATATAAAAAAATCTATGTTGAAACAATCAAAGGGGATAAGAAGGTCTACAGAGAAAATTACAGGGACAATCCTCCATCGAGAAGATTCAGATTTCAGAATCAACGATCGACAGAAAAAGATAGGTCTCGGGAAGAAGAAGGATTCATAAGAGAACCTCTTTTCAGAATATCTTCAACTCCCAGGTATCAAACTATCATTTTTGGTTTATGTTATGCATGTAATAATTTTGGACATAAAGCTGTGAATTCCAGGGCTAACAACAATAACATAAACAACTTTGAAAGTCATACACAAAAGGGTTATCCAAGAAGGCCTAGTGAAACACAGAGAAGAAGTTACAACATGTTTGAATCATTGAGCACTAGAGTGGAATGCTACAAGTGTAACAACTTTGGACACATGGCTAAAGATTGCAGAATGACAATCCCTCCTAGAGAATCATAACAAAACAACAACAATCATAGACAGGAACCTCAAAAAAGGGCATGGATAAGAAAGTAGAATAAGTACAACAATGAAGAATGCACACTTGCTCTACAAGCTAAGTAGAAGAAACGTGGTTGGTATGTTGATAGTGGTTGTTAAAAACACATGACAGGTGATAGAGACAGGTTTCTTACTTTAAGAAAGGAAATAGATGGATCAATCTCCTTTGGAAATGATGATTTAACTAAAATAATTGGAAAAGGAACAGTCAGAATTGGGAACAAGAATACAAAGGAAGAAAATGTTCCACTAGTAGAAGATATGAAACATAATATTCTAAGTGTGAGTCAAATGTGTGACCAAGGTCATAAAGTTACTTTCGATTCACAAAAGTGCGAGATAAGAAAATAAGGTTCAAGAAAATTGATAGCAACAACTGCAAGAACTTCAAGCAACATATATGTATTAAGTAAAATTGGAAATGAAAAGTGTTTCCTAGGAAAGGAAGATGAAATTTGGCTATGGAACAGAATAATCGGTCACATACATTTTGATAACCTTGTCAAAGTCAGCAAAAAGGAAGTAGTTAGAGAAATGCCCCAGATCATGAAACAAACCAACACTTTATGCAAGCATTGTCAACAAGGAAAGAAAACAAAGACCATGTTCAAATCAAAGGAATATTCAATGACAAGACCACTAGAAATTGTGCATACTGATCTAGTTGGACCAACTACAACAAAGGGTTTAAAAGGTGAGAAATACTTTATTTTATTAGTTGATGATTATACAAGAATGACTAGGGTTTTCTTTCTCAATAATAAGTCAGAAGCTTTTGAAAACTTCGTGGTCTACAAGGAAATGGTTGAAAATGAAATGGATTCAAAAATCAAATGCTTGAGATCTGATAATGGAGGAGAGTTCACTTCAAAGGAATTTATGGAATACTACAACAATCATGGAATAAAAAGGAAACTCTTTGTTGCTAGGACACCTCAACAGAACGGATTTGTTGAAAGAAAGAACATGACAGTATAGGAGATGGCTCGAACAATGCTAATGGATTCCAAATTGACAGACATTTTTTGGACACAGGCAGTGCATACAATAGTTCACATTCAAAACATAGCAATGCTCAGAAGCAACACTAACAAACCTACCTACGAGCTATGGAAAGGAAAACTAGAAAATGTGAAGCACTTCAAAGTTTTTGGAAGCAAATGCTACATCAAAAGAGAAGATGGAAGAATGGGAAAGTTTGACTCTCATGTGGAAAAAGGAGCACTTGTTGGTTACTCAAGTACAAGGAAATCATACAAGTGTTATAACCTGATATTGATCAAAGTTGTGGAAATCATCAACGTAACAATTGATGAAATAGGTAGACAAGAATTAAAGGAAGAATAAAATGAATAAATGGAACAACTTTACGAAGAAGAAACAAAAGACGAAGAGGATTTGATAAAAGTAGAAGAGAAATTTCAGCAAGTGCATCCAAATACACCTAGTAGACAAGTACAGAAGAATCATCCTTCAGATCAGATTATCAAAAACAAAGATGCAGGAGTTGAGCCTAGAAGAAGAATTCGTTCACCAGAACATACACACCTAGAACTCTCATCTACGATTGAACCAACTTGTTTTGAAGAGGCCATCAAGGATGAATTTTGGAATAATTCCATGGATGAAGAATTGGATCAAATAGAGAAAAATGACACTTGGGAATTGGTTCCAAGACCAAAGGATAAGAATGTGATCGGAACAAAGTGGGTATACAACAATAAATTGAATGAAGATGTACAAGTTACAAGGAACAAAACTAGATTGGTATGTAAAGGATATGCACATGTTGAAGCAATCGACTTTGAAGAGACATTTTCCCCAGTTGCTAGAATGGAAGCAATCTGATTTCTTTTAGCTTATGCATGCTCCAAAAATATTAAAGTGTATCAGATGGATGTAAAATCAGATTTTCTAAATGGGGAACTTGAAGAAGAAGTCTACATTGAACAACCAGAATGATTTCAGTTGTTAGAGAACACAAATTATGTGTGTAAATTAGAGAAGGCCTTGTATGGTCTAAAATAGGCTCCTAGAGCATGGTACTCTAGACTGGATAAATATCTACAGTAGGCCAGCTTTAGAAAATAAGTGCAAACAACAACCTATACATCAAGGTATGTCAAGATAGTATTTTATTAATTGAAGTGTATGTTAATGATATTAATTTTGGTAGTGATGATGATAGGTTAAGCTAGAAATTTGCAAAGGATATGCAGAATGAATTTGAAATGTCATTACTTGGAGAAATATCCTTCTTTTTGGGACTTCAGATATGTCTAAGCAACCAAGGAATTTTTATTTCTCAAACCAAGTATATCAGAGAAATGCTAAAGAGATTCAAAATGGAATATTGCAAACCAGTTATCACTCCCATGAAAACCAGTTGCAAGTTGAGAAAAGATGATGATTCAAAGTCTACATATTAGAGGCAATACAGGTCAATTATTGGTAGACTACTAGATGTAACAACATCCAGACCAGATGTAATACATGCAGTTGGACAGGTAGAATGATTTCAAGAAGAACCAAAGGAATCACATGTATTAGCAGTGAAGAGTATTTTCAGATATCTCAAAGGAACATAAGAGTTTGGATTATGGTATCCAAAAGGAAGGATCTATCAATTATTGCCTACAGAGATGCAGATTGGGCAAGTTATATTGATGACTATCGAAGCAATAGTGGAGTAGAGTTATACTTGGGTGAGTGTTTAGTATTATGGATAAGCAAGAAACAATCATCAATATATTTATCTATAGTTGAGGCAGAGTATATTGCATCAACAACATGTTGTACACAGGTTCTATGGATAAAACAAACTCTGACAGATATACAGGTTGAGTACGATGAGCCCATTACAATCTATTGTGATAATACACGCACCATCGGTATCTCAAAGAACCCAGTGATGCACTCCAAGATGAAGAACATTCCAATCAAGTATCACTTTCTACGGGAACATGTTGCAGAAAAGAACATCAGAGTTGAGTATGTGGGCACAAAAGAACAAGTGGAAGACATATTTACAAAACCACTTTCATGGGAAGCCTTTGAGTATCTTCGCTAGAGACTCAGAGTTATTTCTACTCCAAAATGAATGCTTTTGAATGCTTACATTATATGTATTAGATGTACACGAGGAAGCACCATAAAGAGGACAATTTAGTTAGGGGGAGAAGCCCCGGATGGAAATATACCTTTTCCATTGATGACAAAGGGGGAGAGATTTATCAGATGCAAAGGACAGAGGCATGATTCCAGGGGGAGCAATGGTCACATAGATGCAGAGGACAGAGGCATGGTTCCAGGGGGAGCATGAGTGATATGAATTTAGTATTGCATGACATGATTTTAGTATTGCATCAGATTGTTGCCATCAATTCCAAAGGGGGAGATTGTTTATTAAGGTTGGTTGTTATTGATGTCAACCCTTGAAGCAATTATGGTAGCAAAAAGGTTTGGGTAATGGACCCAAGTTTTTTTGATGTAAAGATGACCCATTATTGTCTTTTCATGGTTGATAATAATTACAAATGGATGAACTCCAAAGTGGTCCCCTTATGGTTAAAGCCCTCACGGGAATATGCTTTGCGGATTGAGTTATCCTAGAAGTATGGTTATAGAAACCATGCTTAATTGTGGAATAATGAGATGAAGGTCATTGAATTTGTCAGTGAAAATATCCTATATGGACAGTGATTTTCATGCCATTTCCAGTGATATGTAGAATGTCACATAACTCCTCAGGGTTAGATAGTTATGCCCATGTGAAGTTGGAGGACCCTCATGAGTCATCTAGAAGCCCCAAAAAGTCAAAGTGTTTGCAAAAGAAATTATTTAAATAATAAATTTAATGGAGAACTCCCTAAAATAAGGAAAGTGGAATGCTACATGAAAGTATAAATAAGAGGCAAGGCTGTCTCATTTAAAACACACTTGAACACATTGAATATCGTTTGTTGTGTGAGGTTGATTTCAAGTACTCATTGATACATCTGAAGTTGCGAAAGTATGAGGTAGTACAAAGGGTTGACAGAGAAATTCTAGGAATTACAACAAATACTAAAAAATCTTATTTTCTGAGGCGTATGCATGGTGACAGTGTATTAGGGTGTGTACATACTGAGGCGTATGCAGGCTGGCAGTGTATTAGGGTGCGTATATGTTGGTAAAGCCATGGAAAATTGAGAAGATGAAGATGAAGAGGTTCTATATTCTAAGATCAAGCTCCCGGGAAGGTCTACAGTGCTCAAATACATCAGATCTGTGCATTATTTCACAAGGTATGTCTTATTTCTATGAATAGTTGCATTTTGATGTATGCATGAGAAATGGTTATGGAGATTTGAGGATTCTCTCCAGAAATACTAGTGGATGCATGGGATCTTATGTATAAGTTAGATATACAGAAATACATTTTTGGTATATTTATCATTGATACTTCTTGTTGAGGCACATCTTGTATTTCTTGGCATATGGCTAAGGATTTTTGTGATATATGGCCAAGATATTGCATTGGTTGATGTATTGAGAGGCTGAATATCAGAAAGGGTTTGAATTCTAGATCATGTGAGGGTTATTATACTTATTCATGATTACACACACTTTTGGCACATGACTAGAGAGAGATATGTAAGAGGATGCATGCATAGGGTACATATACAGTCTGGATGCAGTGAAATGTTATAGATCTATGTGAAATAAGTTACACAGGGTCAGAAGTTTTCAAAAGGCATACGCAGGTTGCATAACAGTTTGGTCACATACATACATGGGATGCATAACATATAGGGCACGTACATACATGTGTTGCAACACTACAGGTCACGTACTTGTTGTATTTTTTTGATACATGTTCAGTTCAGGTACAGATTGATTCTAGGGAAGTTGTACAGGTTGGTTGCAGGTCAGTGGTACAGGTTGATACAGTTGTACAGTGGTATATCTCAGAGTGATAGTGTGACAGTGGTTCCATCATTATAATTCTACGTCAGGGAAATTGGATGTGGTAAGGACAGGTGGTTGTAGACACCTTCCGGTTGTAGCCGGAGAACATAGGGGGTTGTAGCCTCCTTCTGGATGTAGCCAGAGAATGGGGGAGTTGGAGCTTCCCTTAGGTTGTATCCTAAGAAACTAGGGGGTTGGAGCCTCCTTCTAGTTGAAGCTAGAAAACAAAGGAAGTTGGTGCTTCCAATGAATGTAATTCTTCAAGACATATAAGAAAATAATTCTATGGTTTTCTCCCACTTTGGGTTTCCACGTAAAACATTGGTGTACTGTGTATGTGTATGATTTTTCATTTGTCCATTGCTTATTTACTCTGTAGTTATTGGATGATAATGCTACATTGATATAACACTTGGATTATATGGTTAAAAAGGATTTTACTGATTCACCCCCCCCCCCCCCCTTAGTAATCCAACACCAACTTCCAAATTCTCCAACACCAACTGGAAGGAGGCACCAACCCCCTAATTACAAGAACCAACCTGAAGGAAGCTACAACTCCCTGAATTCTATGGCTCCAACTAGAAGGAGGCTACAACCCCCTGATTCTCAGGCTCCAATCCAAAGGAAGCCCCAACTCCTTGTGTTCTAAGGAACCAACCAAAAGGAGGCTACAACCCTCTTCCCTTGCCCCATCTTACTGCCCTGAAATATAAGGGTAGACCAAACTATCACTACCACAATCACTGCTACTGTCACTGCCACTACCACTGTTACTGCCACTTTCTCATCACCATGTAATCTGTTACATCAACCTCTAACGTGTCACATCAACCTATCAACCTATTTAACTTGTCACTATCACCAATACTCAACCAGATCCTCTCACATGGATCATATACCAAGGACACCTCTCAACTAGATGTCCAATATCACCAACACATGACTCTGCCAAGAATGTACCAAATCATCAACTTGTACCATACCAAGGATCAACCATATACCACAACCTATATCAAACCATGCATCAACCATGCACCAAAACCTTTACCAAACTGTGCATCAACCATGAAACAACACTTGTACCAAACCATGCATCATAACATGTACCATACCAAGTGCATCAACCATGCACCATACCAAGTACCACACCATGTTTCAACCATGCACCATACCAAGTACCACACCATGTTCCAACCATGCACATAAACCATGTACGTCAACACCATACCATGTACCAATCATATACCATATCATGCCATACACCAATAAACCAAGAAATGAACCAAGAATGTATCTCAGCAAGTATACCTCAACCAACATGTACCATGCATCCAATGATGTGCCTCAAGTCATATATCAAGGCTCACAAATACATGCCTCTACAATGCTCCTCAATATCGCCAAGATGCAACCTCATAACACAATATACCAAGCCTCGAGTATGCACCATAACATCACCAAAATATACCTCAACATGTACCATACCATCACCAATATATAACCTTCAAAACATGTATATAGATGTACCTTTAATCTTGTAGCAACCTTGTTTCATTATCATGACTTGATGAAACCTGGAACAAGCATCCCCCTTAATTTACCTCACCCTTGCTACCTCATATTCACCTTTCAGTTCCTATTTTTGCTTCTGCAGTCGTGCACCTTTCTATTCCTGCAATGCATTTATGTTTTTGTTTTTGTTTCGATAGTCGCTCACCTTTCTGTTCCTATTTTTGTTTATGTAGTCGTGCACTTTTATGTTCCAACAATGCATTTATGTTTATGTTTTTGTTTTTGCAGACACTCTCCTTTTTGTTCCTATTTTTGTTTATGCAGTCATGCACCTTTCTATTCCTATTTATGTTTTTGTTTATGTTTCTACATCCACTCACCTTTTTGTTCCTATTTATGTTTTTGCAGTTGCTCGCCTTTACCAAAAGACCAAAAATAGAACATACAAAATTCACTAGATAGATATTCAATGTGTGTGTATGTACTAATGAGAGGATCCTTGAGGTGTATTTATACTTTTACCTAGTAACCTCTTTCCTTAATCTTATGTATTTTATAGTT
Organism: Picea engelmannii; assembly: GCA_009831015.1. Lineage (NCBI taxonomy): Eukaryota > Viridiplantae > Streptophyta > Pinopsida > Pinales > Pinaceae > Picea > Picea engelmannii. The sequence goes on from ML784270.1 coordinate 101,056, forward strand.
TTCTTGTTACAACCATTTTACCCTTTCATTAAAGACTTGTAACCAACTAGGAGCTTCTTGACCATTCTTCGGGGCTTCCAACTTCACAAGGCCATATCTCCCAACCCTGAGGAACCGCGTGGTGTACCACATATCACCATAAATGGAACAACAAGGACTATCCATATATGAGTGTCTTACTTGAAATTTAATTGTCCTTCATGTTCATAACCACAACCAGCTTTAGGTCCCATAACCACACCTTTGGGTATACATGTAGACTACATCAAATGAACCCAACTAAATCACCATAAATATTTATCATACACATGCCTATCAACTATCCAACAATATTATCCACATCTCTGGACCTCTCCAAGGGTTGACATCAATCTCTAAAGGTTGACATCAATCTCTAGGGTTTGACATGAATGACAACCAACTGTCCAAACCAACTTTCCAACAGGGAGTACTTGTCATGTTACCTAGACATGATTGATGAGAAATACATCATTTGGAGATTGAAATGCTACTTTTTACACTGATATTTTGACCTTGTTTGAGTTTCATCGTGGGAGCGATGAAGAGGTTACAACTATGCCACCTTTTTCTAAGGGAAAGATTTGAGAAGATTAATTTTGTTTGGGGCAAGGATTCGATTCATATCTATTGGATCCATCTTAATAAAATTCAATATTCAATTGATAAGTCAAATCCCAAGTTATGGATCTAAATCCTCAACCATCTTCCCAAAATATCTCAAGGTTGTTGTTGTTGGTTGTGGAACCTGATTATCTTCCTGATCTATATGCAGGTATGCCTAGCCCCCTTCTATCAAGGGGTTGGGGGCTAGCCCCTGAATGAAGGGGGTATAGGGGGGTCCTACCCCCCCCCCCCGATGCAGGAGCATGGGGGCCCACAGGACCCCATCTGAGGGTTTAGGGGTGTACCCCCCCGAGGAAATGTGTTGGGAAAATTTCCTTGTAAAATATATTAATTTCGTAGTCAATCTGGACCATTCATTATAAGGTCGTAGATCTGGTGGTAGAAGTTATTTTAGGTTTTTCACCCAAAAAGGAAACCCATTTTATATGAGGAAATTGTATTGTGGTTTTGTGTGTTAGAGAATGTTGTATTATGACAGAGGATAATGTGAGAGAAACAAGAGGAAGTTACAACGAGTGTGTTGTAGGTTATATCCCTTCATTTGTTGGATAATAATAAAAGAAGAACCTGGAAATTTCTCTAGTGGATATAGCCCGCATTGGGTGAACCACACATATCTATGTGTCTATTTTATTGTGTATCTTATGTGTTTTATTTATGCCTTTGTTTTATTTTGTTTCTCCGCGATCATGTTTTTCTAACAGTTATGCCTCAAACTCCTATATAATGGAGGTCATTCTTGGGTAAAAGAGGAGGATAATTAAGAGAATCATACTTGTTATTGTGTGAGATCTAAGGGGTTGGATAGGAGAGCTTGGAGGAGTTGCTGCAACGTAAAACTTGAGATTGTAAGTTCTTCCATTTTGTTGGCTTTCCATTAATAAGCAACTTGGCCTAATTCTCTCATGTCTATGCATTCAAGTGTATGCATGTCTATTTTTGTAAATTCATAATAGATATATCTATTTCACTTAACAATATAGTGTGGAAGAAGGAGTTTTCTCTTTATTCTTTGCAGGTCTTTTCTTACGCCTGGGAGCTTGGACATCAAGGTCAAAGGCTGGAGTAGCGAGGACAACCATCGTAAAAAGGTAAGTCATATATCTCTTCCTTCTCATTCTAATTGTTGAAATAGGTCTAAGAGGAAAGTAGTTCACCATTTGTTTTCTTCTATATTGGATCAAGAGGGGTATTGATCCAAGGGGAGTTTCACTTGTCCATCGGGGGGACTTTATCATAATAGAATACTAGTGACTCCACTGGGGAATGAACTTTCATTGGTATTTCCTTAGTTTATTCTAGCCTTTTGAGTCTTTCTTAATACTTGATATTATTTATTTTGATCCTTCTCCTTTGATATCTTCCCTTCCCATATCATTATCGAGATGTTCACTGAGTCAAATACCCAAGTCTGCCTCATATCTGATCAAAATTTTACTTTTTCACCATTCTCAAGAATTTATCCCTCCCCCATAAGGGACTATAGGGTGATAATACTTCATTCATTCCCCCCCCCCCATAATGTCTTAGGGAGTGATAGCCTCCCTGTATTTATGGTTACGGGAGCGATAGTCTCTGTTTTGAGTGAATTTGAAGCTTATTTTTCTTTTTGTTTGCCAATTCTTTGTAACATACCCTGCCACCCATAGGTCGGGGTACGCTACCTTCAAGCCCACCCTTGGACTTATTTCTCTTACCGATACATTTTTAAATTAATAAGGATGAACAAAAGAAAAGATATAACGACATGCACATCAATAACCAACAAGCATGCATATTCTAAAGATTTAATTAAACGATAAATAAATACACAACAGAATACATTCATATATAGGTAAATAATACCATAACAGAGAGCACTTATCTTTATAAAAAGAAGACATCAAATGGCTCCAAACCAAGGACGTTCCACCGAACCGTAGACACTACTATTCCAAAACTCAACAACAGTGTCACCCCCGAGCTAAGGGTATGAATTCACAAGGACGGTTCCAGAGTGTTACTTGGCTTCCCAAATTAGTCAACACTCAAGCTCTCATAGGTTTTCCTATCACTCGCAACAATCCAAGTACCCAGATCTCTTCTACCCAGCATGCGCCACCCAAGAGAATGGACCCCCACCCTTCTCTATCACGCATTCCCTCAGGTATTCCTTCTCCTTCCAGGGCTCCAGTGCTACTGGTCCAGAATCTCCATGCTGGAACTCTCAGGACTTGCAGCTATGAAAAAAGTTGTACACAGGCGAACACATCTCAAACATGCAGGACTCAAGTCAAGGTTGGATTACACCAGCGACCTCTACAACCAACAATTCCCCGACTACTCTTCAACAATTTGTTTCCCTCTCCCCAAACCAAGACACAGACGATGAAGGATGAATGAGTGATAGGTAAGAATGGAATGAAATAACTAGTGGGAAAGCGAGTGAACAAATGAACCAGATAGCAAGTGAACGAGTGAATGAATGAACCCCCCAATAGACCAGGGGCGGGTTTAAGTATTTCGTGGGGAATCAAGAACCTCCTATCCCCCCCAAGAAGCTCATGTAATTGATCAACTCCCTTAGACAAAACGGTAATTAAAATAGGAAATAAACATTTAGCCCCTCAATACCCTTCTCTTGTGGAATCATAGCCCCTTATAACTCTAGTCCTTGTCCGTCTAGCATCAAGTGATGTGTTTATTATTAATAATGATCAAAAAATTATATTTCTTAGGCACAATACCCTATTTTAATTATTTGGGCCCTCTGGCCTCTTGACAATTAACAAAATACATTATTTAATATGGGGCTCAAAACCTGGGGTGTTACATCCCATCCCCCTTATTTTGGCAATGTCCTCAGTGCATATACAAAATAGAGATCATATCTCAAAATTTATTCAAAACGTTGCAGGTAATCTGCTTGCATGGCACCTTCATGGTCCCAGGTAGAATCTTCAGGACCATAGCAGGTCCATTGAACTTTTACCAGCTCTATAACTCGATTTTGGAGCATTTTGACTTTTCTGTCCAATAACCGCACTAGTTGGACCTGAAAGTCTCCCTCTATTTCTACCTGAATCAGATGCCAATCAATAACATGGTTAGGATCATGTACATATTTATTTAGAAAAGAGACATGAAATACATTATGCACATTCATGGAAGTAGGCAATGCAAGCATGTATGCAACTAGCCCTATTATGTCCAATATTTCAAATGGACCAAACAATTTGGCTGTCAGCTTTGTACAACTACCCAATTTCAAAGAGCTTTTCTTGCGCTTCACTTTCAGAAGTACATGCTCCCCTACTTTAAATTCTCTAGTTGTCTTGTTCTTATCTGCATAAACCTTTTTGTCTATCCTGAGCCACCTTTAAATTCTGCTTGATCTTAGCCATCTGGTCTTCCATATCCTTGAGCAACTCTGGTGCAAGTACCACTCTATTTGTTGGGTTGTCCCAACTCACTAGAGTATTGCATTTCCTACCATACAAGGCTTCAAATGGGCTCATTCTCAATGAAGCTTGATACCCATTATTATATGAAAACTCAACCAAGTGTAAGTAATCTTCCCACTTAGATGGCTTATCCAACACATACATTCTCAACATATATTCAATTACTCAGTTGACCCTCTTTGTTTCCCCATATGACTGTGGATGGTATGTTGTTCTAAAGTTTAGATTTGTACCAAATCCTTTAAACAATCCCCTCCAGAAATTGGAGGTAAACTTTGTATCTCTGTCTGAGACAATTGTCCTAGGTATCCCATGCAACCTAGCAATCTGCATCATGTAAACCTCTGCAATATTAGCTATTGTATGTGTTGTTTTTACAGGAACAAAATGAGCAGCCTTAGTTAATTTGTCAACCACTACCATTATTGAATCATGTTTTCTTGTTGTCCTGGGTAATTTAGTTATGAAATTAGTGGTTATCACTTCCCATTTCTTCTCTAGGATTGGTAATGGCTGCAACAAACATGTTGGGTGCCTATGCTCAGCCTTCACCTTCTTACATTCCATACTTCGAGCGATGTAATCAACAACATCCTTTTTCATTCTTGGCCAAAAGAATTGGCTTCTTACTACTGTAATTGTTTCCTGGTAATCGGGATGTCCAACATAAGGAACAACATGCATTTCCTTCAATACCAAATTCCTTAGTTCTCTAGAACTAGGAACATATATTATATTCTTATGCATAAGTAATCCATCTCCATTTATCTCATACTCCTTATTTTCTGTTGTACATCTCCTTGTTGTAAGCTTTCCTTTATCTGTAGGTATGTTGATTTGTAACAAGATCATCTAAAATTTTGTTCTTCAAGTTTGACTAATGCATACTGAGAGTAGTAGCATGCATGAGATGCACTCTTCTATCAAGTGCATCAACACCTTTATTCTCTTTTCCTTTGATATGCTTGATATCGAGGTCATATTCATTTAAAAATTCCACTCGTCTTGCTTTCCTGGTGTTCAAGGGTTGTTGTTCAAAAATATACTTCAGGCCAATGTGGTATGTCCTTAATTCAAATCTCTTCCCCATGAGATAATTCCTTCACATATTCAAGGTGTGGACAATGGAAACAAGCTCCAAGTCATGTGTGGCATAGTTCCTCTTATGTTCATTAATATTTTTGGACTCATAACCAATGACATGTCCATTTTGCATGAGGAATCCCCCAAGTCCTTCCTTACATGCATATGTACATACCAAAAAACTTTCATTTGGGTCAACAATCCTTAACACAAGTGCACTAGTAAGTAATTCCTTCAACAGATTAAAATTCTCTTCACACTTAGGTGTCCATTCAAATTTAGTTCCCTTCTTTTGCAAAGAAGTGATGGGATGAGCAATCTTAGAGAACCCTACTATGAACCTTTTGTAGTAACCAGCTAATCCCATAAAATATCTTACTTCTGACACATTTTTGGGTGTTGGCCATCCTCTAATGGATTCAATCTTCACTGGATATAATTCTATGCATTGCTCTGAAATAATGTGTCCCAAGTAATGGATCTACTTTTGATAAAAATAACTCTTACTCAACTTGTCATACAATTGATGTTCTCTCAACACTTGCAATACCCATCTTAAGTGATGTTCATGCTCCTCTTCATACTTGGAATAGACAAGTATGTCGTCCAAGAATACTATGACAAACTTATCCAAATAATTTCTGAATATCCCATTCATTAAGCACATAGAGATAGTTGGTGCAATGGTCAGTCCAAATGGCACCACTACAAATTCATAATGCCCATACCTAGTTCTAAATGTTGTCTTATGAATGTCTTATTCCTTTATCCTTACCTGATGGTATCCCGACCTCAGGTCAATCTTTGAAAATATTTTTGTTCCTCTTAGCCGATCAAAGAGGTCATGAATTATGGGTAGAGGATACTTGTTCTTTATAGTATACTTATTCAGTTGTCGAAAGTCAATACACAACCTCAAGGTTCCATCCTTCTTTTTGAAAAAATGTATTGGTGCTTCCCAAGGTGAAACACTTGGACGTATGTACCCTTTCTTCAACAATTTCTCCAACTTCACTTGTAATTCTTTTAACTCTGGTGTGATCATTCTGTAAGGTGTTTTTGACACCTGGGAATCTCCTGGAACTAAATCAATTGAGAAATATATCTCCCTTCTTTGTGGCAACCCTGGTATTTCTTGAAATACATCTTCAAATTCCTGTAGTACCAAGAAATATTCAAGGCTTGGCCCCTTTGTATTTTTTGTCTCTTCCAGATGAGTTACATACAATTGGTATCCTTTTCTAAAACATCTCTTCAGTTGTAAGGATGAAATATCCCTTATAGATATGGGTCTTGGAACTCCTTTCACAGTGTTTTGTTTTCCATCTCCATCAAGACAGGTAAATGTATTTCTATGACAATCTAGGACAACATGATGCTTGGCCAACCAATCCATTTCAATTAGAATATCATAAGACCCCAAGGGTATGATATTCATATCAACACTAGTATTCACACCATTAAAACTTATGGAACAACTTATAACCATATCATGGAATCTACTTTTGGTTCCAGTGGCTAACTAAACCAAACTTGATTTTCCAAGATTATGTTTCTCCAAATGTAATCTATGCACTATTTTAGGATCAATGTCACAATGAATTCCTCCTGAATCAATTAAAATAGAAACAATCTTATTTATGATCTTACATTCCACCTCGATAATATTGGATTGGTACTCTACTTGTCGATCATCTAAATTTGCATAAATTCTTCCCATATATTCGACTGTTGTATCCTCTTGGACATTGTGCACATTCTTCACGTTGTCCTTTCTGTGTGGGAAATCCTTGTACAAGTGATCTTCTTTGCATCCCCAACATTGGATTGGTGATATTCCCCTTTTTTCCAAGAAGTATTATTTCTTGGATTCACCCTTAGCATATTGATCTTGATGATTTCTATTAGGATCATTCCTATTGAAGGGAGGTTTGAATATTTTCCTTCTTTGATCGGACTTCTCCTTCCTCTTATCCTTCCAATATTTATGCAGTGATTCTCTTCCCTGACCTTGCTCATACAGGTATTTAGCCTTCCTGATGGCCTCATTCAAGGTCTTGGGCTCATCATACCTAATATTTTCTTTATAAAAGGTGAAAAGTCCACCTAGAAATATTTGTATTTTCACCTTCTCATCATTAATGAAACTGACATACTTTAACAACCCCAAGAACTTCTTCTCATATTCTTCCATAGTCATGCTTCTCAGCCTGAGTTCATATAACTCTTGTATTTTCTTGTCATATAAATTATCTAAGAGGTACTCCTTCTAGAAGTACTTCTTGAACTACTTCCAAGTGATCCTACTCTCATTAATATGTTTAGCTTGCTTCAGTTGATCCCACCACATTGCAGCTTTCCCGTGTAAATGGTAGGTGGCAATTCTAGCTTCTAAGTTTAATGAATAGTTATGTAATTGAAAATATCTCCTGCGTCTAAGCAACCATGCCTCAAAATCATATTCCCTTTCTCTTTCACCATCAAAGGATGGTGTCTTGAGCTTCCTCAAATCTCCTTGCAAACTTTCCAATTCATGTCTTCTTCTTTGGTGCCTAATAGGAGACACCTCTAGACTACTTATGGAATCTTCAGATGCATAAAAAATCCTTACTGAGTAGGGAGGTGAATGATGTCTATGAGTTCCTCTAGCACTTATTGAATAACCATCTCTTCCGCGATCATCTCTTATTTCATGATACCTTCCTTATTTCTCTTGTTTTGAGTTTGATCCCCTCTTCATTTTCCTCTACAACTAATTTAAGCTCTGCATCACTCGAGCATTTCTCTGAATTTCTTCCCTCATCAGTCTCTCATTGTCTTCTTTGTAGCTCTGCACTTCTATTTTCATGCTTCTTACAGTTTCTATTAATGTTTCTTGCTCTCCTCTACCCTTGCGTCCATTGGAATCTGTCTTTGCATTAGAAACTCTGGTATTCTAGCCTTCAACCTCTCTATCGTGGTTGGAGGTTCCCTCACCTTCTTCCATCTCTCAAATATTCATTCTGAGATGATATGTTTAAATCTCTTAATTCTACAAAATGTGAAAGTGACCATTTTGTTAGAATTATTCATATAAAGAAATTTTCCAAACAATGCTACAGGTCCTTTTCTTCTTAGTTCAGGAAGAATATATCCCCATTCTCCGCAAAATAACAGTGTCCTGTTATCCTTGGCTAACACATAATTTCATTCTGTGGAGGCACTTCCCTCAAACCATGTTTCAAGTGACCATGGTTCGAATCCATGACTTAGTCCCTTCCTTAGTACCTCACTCTGTGTTCTTTCACACGGGGATTGTGCGATCCATAAACCCGCGACTAAGTTACCTCCCAAGCCCGTTTTTTTTACCTGTGCATGGGACCAATGCCGGGACCAATTCCTCTGGACTTCGACCTTCGTCTATTCTATGTTTTCAACTCTTATTTCCTCTCAGAGTTACCCTTCGCCAAAATCTCCATTAGCTCCACCACAAGGATCGGACGATCGAGATTTAATCTCCCGTCAAATGGATGACCCCACCCCCATCTGGAGGCTTCATAAGATCGACATCTTGTGACTTAACCAAGTGTTAGGACAAACGATCCTTTACTAAGTCAGTGCTCCGGAGGCCTGGGACAATTAGTTCCCGCGCTTCTCAACTCCCCCATAGTGACAATTCGCCGAAGTGCTTACCATGTCCTTCCACTGCTTAATCCAATGGTTGAGAAAGGTCCCAAAGGGATCCTAAATCTACGGTCTATGTGCCTTTGCGACTTCGGGCTTCGAATTGAAAACCCCTGGAGCACCAAGTCTCTAGACTATGAGATCTACGGCCATGTGTCATGGGATACATGATCAATATGTACTATGGCCTTCGAAAGTTCTCGACCCAACACAAACTGTCACATATTTTTCCTCCGGAGTGCCCAGTCTCCGGACTATGCAATCTGTCACGTTCTAACTGACATTTCAATCTTCCATAGGTTCAACACTCATTGACACATGGCACACATACCATGTGTCCACGTCATCCCAGTTGATGTCAGCGAGCCACGTCAATTCAGAATTTTGGGCTTCGGAAGATTTCTCCTTAGCAAACTTTGTTCCTCCCGAACACTGAACTCCCGAACCATTGTGTTATATACGGCTCACAATCACCCATGCATAGATATGGCATTCCTCGCCACTATTGAAACCCACCGCTCTATCCAAAGGTCGATATACTTCAGGACTTTGGGAGATTTCACATCAACACATTCCATTTCTCCTGAACGCCGAACTTCTGAACTAGCCGATTTGTCGAAACATGTCCCTTTTGTTGAACGATCCAGATGAACTCTAGACTTCAGGACTTCGGGAGTTTGCGCATCATCACACTCCATTTCTCCTGAATGTCGAACTTCCAAACTAGTCGATCTTCTGACACATGTCCCTTGCTTGGATCAATGGACATGAATTGCACGAAGTTCGCTCTGTCTTCTCTACATGTGACCGAGCGTTGTGACATTGGCTTAACCTTTGGGTTCTTACCTCACTTTGCAAGATTGATAGTCATGCTTTAATGGACCATGAAGATCAATGGCAAGGAGTGATTGCAGAAAATCAAATTGCTCTTGCTTTAATTTCCATCCCGATATCCACAATGCGAAGATCCTCTTTTGTAGTGGAATCGATATCCACCGTTGATCTGTTGATCGAGTAAGATCAAAAATCCTAAGGGATTGCAGGATCGCATCTTGTAGAAACTTTAATTTTCTTCCTGATCCCCGCAATGCCTCCCCACCATCGATTTTTGTCCAATGAGATCTGACAGTTGTGACTTAACCTTTTCTTCATCTTCAATGGACGAAACTTGTTCACCTTCCCTTCGATCCAACCATCCTGAATCTCTCTTGATCCCATAGTGGCGATCGCTCCTGAATTCGAAAGGTACGGTCATGATCCTCTGAACCCTTACAAAGGATCTCTAATGTTCTAGCTCTTGCATAGATTCTGCAACGTCATTCCTTCTGAGCTTTTCAACTTCAAGTTCAGAATTCGATCTCAACCACGAGACTCTGACCAATAGACCCGACCCATATTGGCCTGGTGTTTCAACCAGAAGCTCTGATACCAATCTGTAACATACCCTGCCACCCACAGGTTGGGGTACGCTACCTTCAAGCCCACCCTTGGACTTGTTTCTCTTACTGATACCTTTTTAAATTAATAAGGATGCGTAAAATAAAATATCTAACGACATGCACAACAATAACCAGAAAGCATGCATATTATAAAGATTTAATTAAACGATAAATAAATACACAACAGAATAGATTCATATACAGGTAAATTTTACCATAATAGAGAGCACTTATATTTATAAAAAGAAGACATCAAATGGCTGCAGATCAAGGACGTTCCACCCAACCGTAGACACTGCTTTTCCAAAAATCAATAGTAGTGTCACCCCCGAGCTAGGGCTATCAATTCACAAGGACGGTTCTAGAGTGTTACTTGGCTTCCCAAACCAATCAGCACTCAATCTCTCACAGGTTTTCCCAGCACTCGCAACAATCCAAGTACCCATCTCTCTTATACCCATCCTATGCCACCCAAGAGAATGGACCCCCACCCTTCTCTACCATGCAGTTCCTCAGGCACTCCTTCTCCTTCCAGGGCTCCAACACTATTGGTCTATAATCTCCATGCTGGAACTCTCAAGACTCACAACTATGAACAAATTTGGACACGGACCAACGCATCTCAGACATGCACGCCTCAAGTCAGGGCTGGATTACACCAGTGACCTCTACAGTCAACAATAACCTAGCTACTCTTCAGCAGTTTGTTTCCCTCTCCCCAAGCTAAGACATAGATGATGAAGGATGAATGAGTGATAGGTAAGAATGGAATGAAATAATGAGTGGGAAAGCAAGTGAACGAATGAACCAGTCAACAAGTGAACGAGTGAATGAATGAACCTCCCAATAGACGAGGGGCGAGTTTAAGTATTTCATGGGGAATCAATAACCTCTTGGCCTCCCCCGAGAAGCTCATGTAACTGATCCACTCCCTTAGACAAAAGGGTAATTAAAATAGGAAATAAACATGTATCCCCCCAATCCCCCTCTCTTGTGGAATCATATCCCCCTATAACTCTAGTCCTTGTCCATCTAGTAGCCAACGATGTGTTTATTATTAATAATGATCAAAACATTACATTTATTAGGCAGACTAGCGTCTTTTAATTGTTTGGGCCCTCTGGCCTCTTGACAATTAACAAAATACATTATTTAATATGGGGCTCAAAACCTGGGGTGTTACATTCTTTGTCTCAGAACCTTTTATTAAGATCCTCCTTTCTTGATTAAATCTTTGATTGTGTAAAGTTTTGTGATTATCACATGTTTTGTATCAAAATCATATATCAAACACCTTTTGTATTCAAAGAGTAGTCCATGTTTCTTTCATTGATGTTTTACTTGTAATCTGAGGTTCCATAAAGTGATATCAATTTACTTTGCATTTTGGATTCTTGTTTGAACAAGTGTTGAAAGAATCTTTGCTTGGATTCTTTTAATTCTTGTTTTCTTGATTTCTTCACCTTCTTTTGGATTCTTTGCAAGTTTATTTAAGTCATTTCATACCAAAAGTGAAAGAAGAGTCTATTTTTATTTTTCATGCAATTTGAAAAGAAGAAAACAAAAAAAAATTCATCTTGTTTTCATAATTGGAGTGTTTTGGTACATGTTTTAAAGAGATTGTATTTGTTTGGGATTTCATAGGTATTGATTGGATACTTTGTAATTTTAGTGAAAGTTGCATAGTATTGGGTGTTTATTTGTATTAAGAAGAAAAATATATCTTCTCCTTCCCTCAGATACAACTCATTGAAAGAAAAATATTTGCATTTCATTTCTTTCTGCATGGTTTTGGAGTCGAGTCATCACATAATCAGTTTCACCTTTGTGCAACCTTCTAAGTAATAAAAAACATTAATAATCAACCAATGCGCTTAATAAAATCAATTAAAAAAATTTATTTTGTGAGAACACAAACAATAGTATAAGAATAGTGCCTTTGGATTAGGGTGAAGTGAGTAAAGTATCCAATGATATTAAATGTGATTGTAGAATACTAGAGAGAGTAAAAATTCAGTAGTAACAATTAGTGTTAGTCAGTAAATATCCTCTAATACGCTATTCAAGCACAAGGTCAAGCGAAGCGATTGGTTGAGATCTACCCTCTTCCTTTTTCCTAGTGGGACTATTGAAAGTTTGGGGCTTTCAAGAGTGGCAAGTCCTAGGGGTGACACCACATCTTCTTGGTTTTTGAGTGCAAACTGATGTTTGGTATTCCTAGTCCCATTTGCTAGTATTGACAATCGATTGTACCCCCTTGACCATTTGTTGTGAATTGGTGAACATAGAAACCTCTCCTAGTATTCCACACAGGTGACTACAAGGTGAGTTCCTTCTGTAAAGAAGGATCCTTGTGGTACCCATGATAGATAATCAATATCAACTTCATCAAATTGGGAAGGTATTTTCTTGCAGGATCTTACTTGTAGCTTGGGGAACTGTTGTGTGAATATTATAGTAACTATTGCTCATATCTTTGTTGATGGATTGATATCTCGTCTCTGGAATATCCTTTCATCTAGTCTCTACTTGGTTGATTACCTTTAGATTTATTAGGGGTGTGCTCTTTTAGCATTCATAGTTGGCCTTAGGAACCATTAATTCTATTATACTTTCACCTTGGCTGACCAAGGTCTATGCAGATCCCGTAGAATGCAAGGGTTGGATCCTAAAGAACATGACCTTCCACATGCCCCTTCCAATGAAGGAACTCTTAATGAATAAATTAGTTCTGAAGCTGGGAGCATATCTCCCGCAAGTGATCAACTTGAAGGGGTAGTTGAAACCATTGATGAAATAAAAAAATTCCCTCCAAATACCCTTGTTGAATTACCATCGACAAAAAATATTGATTTCTTTTCTTCTTAAAGCTACATTAGTAGGCAATCTTTTGGCCTGGATACAACATCCCTTGATTATACAAATGGAATTGTGATTCCCCCAATGGACCATGAGATAGCTACTTTCACACACATCACTTCTACTAACACTTATCCTTTGTGGGGAATGGCATTGACCCATGTTACCCTATCACAACCACTTATGAACACTACTTCTATTCCTGCCTCTCTAGATGCACATATGTATACAACAAGTGCTTTACGTGGACGTTCTATACATTTTCCCTCTAGTTGGGTGGAAAATAATGCTACTTCCTTGGGACCTACGACACGTAGCTTGTTTTTTCCCCCTTCCAGTCAAGTAGTTAATACCATGACAATTTCACAATTGTTCATGCTACATAGGATGTTCATCCTACACAAAGTGTTACAATGAGAATTTATTTTATACCTCTCGATGGGGGGGAAATTAAAACATGGGGGAAACCCTCAGCCACAACTCCATATTCTACATGGGAGAAACAACCACCTTGGGAAAAACAACCAATTTGTGGGAAACAACAACCTTGGGGATGACAACCAACTGGGGGGGGAAACCAGCTGGGGGTAAAAACTAGTTGGAGGGAAACAACTATTTGGAGGGAACCAACCAGTTGGGGGAAATAATAAGCTTGATTACAATAGACAGATGGAGGGAAACCTTCAACTGTGGGGAAACAAATACATTAGGGTCTACAACCAGCTGGGGGGAAACAACCATCTTGGGGACAACATACAACTGGAGGGAAACCTTCAAATATGGGTCAAAACTAGTTTGGGGGCAATCACTTACTAGAAATCAACATCAATCCTGGGGAATGTATGTTCTGACAGGGCCTACAGGTTTTTTTATATTGTCCTGCCATATCCGAGAGTTACAAATACCCCTTGGGTTCAACTTAATCCAATGGGAATTCCCTCGCAAGGGGATTTTCCTGCTCAACCGACGAACCCCATATTTATAACTCCCCAACCCTCTCAACAACAATATATGGGAGGACCACCAGGTTTTACAATGCCATCAAAACTTGTATATGGTCGTACTGGTACTCTAATTCCACATCAGCATTACCAATATTCGCAACCAAACCGAAAATTTTTGTTTTTGGCTGATTTGGATCTAGCTGATTTGTCTCATTTAACTAACTATCTCATACAGAATGACCCATTCTTGTCGCCCATACCTTCCAAACTACCATCCGATATCCCCAATTTTGACGAGAAACCTGGAGAAGATCCTAACAACCACATAATGACCTTCCATATTTTGTGTTCTTCAAACTCTTTGATGGATGATTCCATTCATTTGATACTTTTTAAGAGAATTCTCATAGGTGTGACAACAAAATGGTATATTGAATTTCCATGAAACGCCTTTGTTGAATTTAATTCTCTTGCTATGGATTTTCTGACTCATTTCCAATTTCCTATCTGATATGAAATTGATACCAATATTTTAACATCGCTTAGGAAATCCACCACGACTCACATATCTAATCATATTCATGAATGGAGGTGGTGACAATATTTGATTAAAGTCGTTATTCTAGACCAACTCCTGGAAGATTGGTTTACTAAGTCTCTATTTCCACCCATTGTTAGAGATGTCACCATGGGAGGTGTTGTTACTGAGGAGAAAGCGATCGGTCCTACTCAATATTCGGATTTGGTATATTCCCAATTCGACAGACTTTACGAGTTGATTCCTCATGCTCCTCACTTGTCGAACGACCCATCGATACTAGCTCTAGAATCCCATGTCGATGGCATGGTCGGTTCCATAAAAATATATTCAGTGACATAATCGACTAGGTAACAAGGCCATTAAGCCTCCACCCTAACATCATCTCAGAATGGTACCAATACCAAATCAACTCTCTATCCTACAGAAACCTCCAAGGTGAATGCGGTTCAATCCACTTCATCTCAGCAACCTGGAGGTATGAAGAAAAACAAGGGTAAATCCAAGAAATATTCTAACCATTAGGATAGTACAAAACCTGAAATGACTACTCAGACAAGAATGAAAATGAAAGAAAAGTTTCCTTGCCTAATTTGTGCAGATGACCATTATACAAAAGATTGTCTGCATCGTGAGGAAGTCAACAAGTTTTTGAAAGGTACCTCCAAACCAACAGTGTTAATTGATCCTTTCCCATCTCAACAGCAACAAATGGTTTCCCAAAATCATGCCCCTCTGCAAGGAGGCAATGCAGGTCATCCTCGGCATGGGGATTCTTCCTCAAGCACCAATGTATTTATGTGTAACTAGATAGTTAGATTAATGAATAGGGATAAGACATATGCCACTCCTCTAGAAAAAATTCCAATGGAAATGAAAGTGCTACTAGTAAGCCCTCTTCCTCCACTACTCCTCCACCCTCTAGCCCTCTTCAAATAGAGAGGTACATTGCTTAATCAGTGTTGCACCTGCCCAAGAGCACAAATCAAAAGTCAATTTTTAATCCAAGTGCCCACACCGCCCAAAAATACAATATCGTTGAAGATTTGGCATAGGCACCTTGCACCATGTCAACTCTCGAAGTTCTACAGAACTATCCCAGTCAGTGTATAACCCTGTTATCAACCAATATTATCATGTTTAATTTGGAATATTTTAAACTGAGATTCTCCCACCATATTGAGTTTTAAATTCATACCATCTTCCGTGGGAAAAATATTCATCGTAAGGTTTTAGATGAAGGAGCTTCAACTTGTGTCATGTCTTTGTCCTGTTGGAGAGCCATTATCTCCCCCGATATAAAATAGTATCAAACTACCCTTAAATCATTTGAGGGTCGTGGCTTCACACCTTATGGGATTTTACAATCTCTACCCATGGAAGTAGGAGGAAAAACCATTTCTATTGACGTAGAAGTGGTAGACACACTTTTAGACTATAATTTATTACTTGGTCACAGTTGGTTTTAGGCGATGACCTTTGTTTCCTCTTTGTTTTTTCTCCTTTTGAAATCCCCTAATCAAGGGAAAATTTTCACTATCGATCAACTCAAATATTGATCACCGGATATCCACAAAAACAATGGTAATAATATCCTTTTCCTGGGTCGTTGGATAATCGAGTAATGGAGTGTAGGGGTAGGTCTCCTCGAGGATTCCTCATTCATGGGATTTTTTCCCTTGCCTTCCCCTAATCGGCCACATCAAGTAGCCATGATAAACATGCTTTTAGCTACGGTGCAACGATCCCTTGAATCGTTAGATCCTTGGGTAGTACCTAGCCTGAATGAAGTTGCATTACTAGGTGACATCATAACACTTAGTCCAACTGAGGATGTAGATGATGTGATCCAATATGCCTCTTACATATTGGATTCTGATGACCAACATCTCATGCCATTATATCCTTACTCTCTACCATCTTGTCTCGAGTCCTCTCGATCCTCTCTTGATTATATCTTACAGAATTTTCCATCAGATGAGTCCATAATAGAGATTATGAGCCTAAACGAGTCAACATGGGAATATTACCATCATAGGCCATATTTCCTACCAAATATGTATGTAGTAGAGACAAACATCAAATACATCATTTCACTTGATATAGTCCAAAACCCTCATTTCCCCATTCTTATCTAGGACATTGTCTCTGAGGGAAATTTAGGGAATATAATGCTGACCACTTCTACAGACATATCACTGAAGCATGGTGTCATGGAATGTATTCAACTTGGAAAGAATTTATCGCCTAACGAGATCACAACATATACAACCTTTTTCAAATAATTCCACAACTTTTTTCACATGGAGCTATGAATAAATTCCAGGTATTGATCTCCATTGTTGTTCATGAGATCAAAACCTATCCCAAAGTCAAACTTGTCTGATAAAAACTTCTCCCTTTGCACCCTCAAAATACTATGGCCATAAAGGAAGAAGTTTCAAAATTTTTGAAAGATAAATTTATTTACCCTATACCATTAACATACTGGGTATCCAACATTATTCGGGTCATGAAGAAACTGGGAACTTTTAGAGTTTGTGTTGATTATAGGGACCTAAATAAGGCTTGTCCCAAGGACAATTACCGAACTCCCTTTATCTACTAGGTTATCGATAACTATTCCATAAGTGTCATCATTTATTTTATGGAAGGATTTTCTATCTATAATCAGATCAATATACTCTAGTTTGACCAGCATAAGACAATTTTCATTTTCCCTTGGGGGACATTTGCTTATCGTAAGCTACCCTTTGGTATTAAAAATGATGGAGATACTTTTCAGTGGAAGTTGTTTTATTCCTTTCATGATATCAATCATATTTTAGAACCTCTCCTTGATGACTTACCTACTCATTCAACTCACCTCGAGGATCATATCCAGTGTCTTAGAGCCATTTTTCTTCGATGCCATCACTACAATATTTGTTTGTATCTGCACAAGTGAATTTTATGCATTGAAACCGAAATAATTTTTGGCTTCATTGTCTCCCATGATGGGATTAGGGTTGATCCTTTAAAGGTTGAGTCCATCTTATCCTTACCTCCTCCGACAACCCCCCACCAAATTCAAATTATGCAAGGGAAGGAAAACATATTACGTATTTGCGTCCATAATTATGTGGAAATTACGAAAGGATTTATGCACCTTTTGAAAAAGGATGTCCCTTTCATCTAGGATGACCAAGATCAATAATCGTTTGATTATCTTAAATGTGTATTAACTCACTCTCTGTAACTCCATCTCCCAAATTATATGATAGATTATATCCTTTACCTTGTCGCATTTGTTTCCTCCATCAAAATGGTATTGGTTCAATAGGATGATAAAGGTGAATAAAACGTCATTTATTACTTGAGTAAGAGCCTTGCGGGACCTGAAATTCATTATTCACATGTGGATAAGTTGGCTTTGGTAGCAGTCATTGTTGTTCAAATATTTTTCCATTACATTTGGCTCTGAAAAACCTCAATTATTGCAGATTCTAACCCCATGTACCACATAGTGACACATCAAGTACTCCGGGGAAAATACTCACACTGGATCATTATTCTCCAAGAATTCGATCTAGAATTTGCAAAATAAAAATAAAAAAAAAGTATTTGGTT
Organism: Picea engelmannii; assembly: GCA_009831015.1. NCBI lineage: Eukaryota > Viridiplantae > Streptophyta > Pinopsida > Pinales > Pinaceae > Picea > Picea engelmannii. The sequence goes on from ML784270.1 coordinate 119,279, forward strand.
TTCGTCAAGATTATGTGTGACCTTCCCCGTATCGATGAAGAAAATGTTCCCATCGACTCTCTTCTTGACTATTCATTGTTCCTCATTAGTATATCCAACCCATGGTAGAAAGATATCAATTTTTATCAACAATCCCAACACTTTTAGCCTGAACTATCTCGTGACGAACGTCGTCGAATTTTCCATCATGTGAAGCATTACCTCATTATTAGCGACACTATATATCGTTGAGGTATTGAATCTATTTTAGGAAAATGCTTAACTCCTGAAGAAGCTAAATGTGTTCTAAATTGTTGTCACTCTGGAGCATGTGGAAGTCATCTTTCTGGGATGGCTACAACCCCAACTATTTTGTGTGCAGGGTATTTCTATCCCTCAATCATCAAATATTGTATAGATTTTGTTAAGAAATGATAACCCTCTCAAGTTTTTCATCATAAAATGCACTCACATCGCAATCCACTTCATCTAGTAGTTGTGACGCAGGAGCATCACTCCACCTTAGCAAATTCTCCAGCACGCCAACACGCAGACACGCAATGGAGAAAGGGAGAGTCACTGACCCTCCCATTTTTTAAAATTTGAAATATGATCCTATACGGATTTTGTGTTGTAATAATAAATGCGAGACCATGCCTTTGTACAAGTAGTGGATAGGGTTGCCTTAAATGGTTACCTGTATCAGGTCCAGGTCGTAGTCAGGTCTGGATAAACATTTATGGAATGTAGCCGTAGGAGTATGGTTTTGTAACTGAGATAGTGATAGCACTAAGGTGGTGAAGAGGATAAGCTCGTAGAGCCCTCTTTTGTAATTAGGAGACTTGAGAGAGAGATATTAGTAGAAGGTATTAGAAGCAGAACTTGGGATAGAGTTAGGTTAGGAGAGCTTGAGAGAAATGGGACTCTGTTGCAGTCCATTTTTTGTAAACATATGTATAGACACATAGAGATAATACAAAAGAATTTTTTCCTGCATATCGTGTGTTTGTGTATTTCCATGAATGAATTCTGTGGATGTGTGATAAGTTTCATTTGCAGTAGGATATATATTTCTTTTATCTTCATTGAGTTCTATAATATCGTTATGGATTCTTTAGGCTATGCAAGGAATGCACAACAAAACAATTGAGGTTTTGTAGCCATCGCAAGGAGTGTGCATATGAACTCTGCGAAGTCAGAAAAGAACGTGTCAGGAGGGAAAACCAGAGCGATCAAAAACTCAAGAGGAACCTCAAGGTTATTGAATACCTTTGGGGGGGAAACTGTGCAGAAGGAGCATAGAGAAACAGAGTTACTGAGAACTTTGTAGATCTCTGCCAGGTGGGTGTTGGGACCACATATTGTACCCTTTTGCTCATACTTTTTGCCATTGTTATACCCTTCATCACCCGTATTTAGACTCATATTATCACTTCATCTGATCACCCCAAGGTATACAACGTCCTTTCTCATCACTATATGTTTAATTTGTTTTGCATAACACTTTACATTACTTTTGAACCTAACCATTGATTAGAAGTGCAGAAGTGTCCA
>ML784270.1:147038-170144 GCA_009831015.1 Picea engelmannii
GAGCCTCCTTCCAGTTGCAGCTGGAAAACAAAGGAAGTTGGTGCTTCCAATGAATGTAATTCTTCAAGACATATAAGAAAAAGAATTTTGTGGTTTTCTCCCGATTTGGGTTTCCACGTAAAACACTGGTGTATTGTGTATGTGTGTGATTGTTCATTATTGGATAATAATTCTACATTGACATAACACTTGGATTATTTTAAGAAAAAGGATTATAATTACGCTATTACTAATTCACCCCCCCTCTCAGTAATCCAACAATATGTTACACACCAAATTCCCACACTACTAAGTGTAGATTTGTCACACTTAAATGCCACAACTTTATCATCATGTGGGAGTACTTGTCATGTTCCTGAGACATGATTGATGATAAATACATCATTTGGAGGTCAAGATGCTACTTTTTACCTTGTTGGAGTGTCATCGTGGGAGCGATGAAGAGGCTACAACTATGCCACCTTTTTCTAAGGGAAATATCTAGGAAGATTAAGGTTTTTTGGGTCAAGTATTCGAGTCATATCTCTTGGATCCATCTTAGGAAAACTCAATATTCATTTGATAATCCAAATCCCAACTTATGGAGATAAATCCTCAACCATCTTCCCAAAATATCTCAAGGTTGTTATGCCTCAAACTCCTATATAATGGAGGTCATTCTCGGGTAAAAGAGGAGGAGAATTAAGAACATCATACTTATGATTGTGTGATATCCAAGGGAATGGATAGGAGATCTTGGAGGAGTTGTTGCAACATTAAACTTGATATTGTAAGTGCTTCCACTTTGTTGGCTTTCCATTAATACACAACTTGGACTATTCCTCTCATATCTATGCATTGAAGTGTAAGCATGTCTATTTTTTTAAATTCATCATAGATATATCTATTTTCACTTAACAATATAGTGTGGAAGAAGGAGTTTTATCTTTGTTTTTTCAGGGCTTTTCTTGCACCTAGGAGCTTGGACATCAAGTTTAAAGGATGGAGGAGCGAGGACAACCATCATAAAAAGGTAATTCATCCATCTCTTCCTTCTCATTCTAATTGTCGAAGTAGGTCTAAGAGGAAAAAAGTTTTCCATTTATTTTCTTCTATATTGGATCAAGAGGGCTCTTGATCCAAGGGGAGTTTCACCTATCCAAAGGGTTAACTTTACCATAACATTTTCTCTCTAAAATCATCTCAAGAAACCAAGCTCTTTCATCAATGTTCCTACTATCTACTTCTCTAGAATATGCCTCTCAAATTCGGATCTTAGTTATAGCTCTAACTTTATATTTTTATGTGGCTCTCAAATTTGACTTTTGACTTTGGTTTTGGCTCTAGTTTCTAGCTTCAGTTGTTCCTACATTACATAAGTTTTCTCAATGATTCTCTAGTATACAATTTTGAGTACAAATATATTTCATTCTTAGACATGAAGATGGTTTGTCTTGCTAGCCAATAGAGACCAACTTTTGAATTCTATTCTTTGATATCATCTTTGCAATTTCAATCAATTATTATCTTTCCCTCAAGTTAGTTGCAATATTTTTTTTTGTCTTGAAATGTGTAATCACTTTCCTCCTAAACAACCATTCCCTTTCTCATTTAAGATATATATGTGTGTGTGTGTGTGTGTGTGTGTTTCATCAAGTAATAACTCAACAAAATTAAATTTACATTCAATTTATTATTTAAATGTGATTACCCATGACACATTCAATAGTGATTTTTATATGCCATAACACAAAAAATACACAAAATGAAGTGTGGACTACCTTCTTTTTCTAACATCAATTGCTTTCCAGCATGGAAACAAATTTTATGTTTGACATACACAACATATCTCTATATCATGGTCAATTGAATAACTTTCTATAAAATAGTGAGCAAATCATACAAATGTATGGTGGTAGGTGACATCAATGCCTATATTATTGAGGATGAGGAGAATGCCTCAATATTTGGATAGAATAAGGAATGGCCAATGGAAAACTTGGAGAAACTGTTGTAGCCAATGATTTACATAATACAAATGTACTCCAAAGAATGAGTTAAAGGAAAATCATTTCCACAAAGTTGTAGATTCAAATAGATGCAATAAAGTGAAAAATACTACCTAGCAATTGAAAATATTAAATCAAAAGCGTTGTTACATAGACCAGTGAATTTGGCCATTCATTTAGTAATTAGATATACCATGAACTATCCAACATGGAAAGAAAAGTAATTTTTATTCCAATTTGAGCTACAACTAATTCTCCACATATCTCATAGGAATACATTCCACAAATTTACCGAAGGAACCAAGCACACCAAATAGTTTTTTCTTTACCAAATATCATGGAGGTTCAAGTATACCTTGATATCAATGACCTGCATCCATAAATATCCAACACATATCCAAGAATATAAAATTCTAGCCCAATATTGAAGGAAAGAACTAGGTAGTGGTTTCCCTTGATGTTGGCATCAACTTTCTATCTACTTTGTTGGTGAAGATGACCTTCTCTGCTATGGTAAATCCTTGAACAATCTTTGATTTTTCGGATAGAAATGTATAGAGATATTAATTCCCTTTAACAGTCACTCTCCACACTCTTCTCTTGGTCATGTGGGTCATGATATGAAGTTTCAAATAGAGCATCCAACACTTTGCTTCCCAATTTCCATATTGCAGTGTTAATAAAATTTCTTAATATTTCATAGACATTCTCTTTTTCTCCTTTCGAATCTAAATTTGTTGTTGTATTTGGGAAATATTATTTCCAATCTTCCTCTAAAAACATTTGAGTTTATGGAATGCAGCTTGCGTATCCAATAAAAAAGCCTCAATATGTCCTTTATTTCCATAGAAGGAACATACCTTGAAATAATAACTACTAGAAACTCTATGGAAATTCTTCTTACAACAATAAAAAACAAGGGATTTCTTGCATGATGCATGCCTCTTATTCGTTTTCTCCTTGTTTTGGGTGATCAAGTTTCTTCTAAGTGTTCATGTAGATTGAGTCTCTAAAATTTCTTCATAGATTCCCTTATACAATTCTCCATAACAAGGATGGAGTGGTTGTGTGATATTATATTCATTTGTTTCCAACCTTTCTTTGAATGAGTAGGAAAAATATACAACATATTTCTCCTTCAAAAATGTGACCTTGGTGTACATGGATGTTTCCTTTGTCCTTAAAAAGCCTAGGACTTTATATTTGACCCTCAGTTAAGCTACAATGGAGCTTACTATAAGAATTGACAAGAAGAAAGCCATATTGTCAATTCTTATTGTCAATTATTCTTATAAATTATTCTCAAGTAACAAACAACATAAGAGAAGTATATGGGTTTGGCATTATTTGTGGTTGTATCAAGCTATTTCACAACACGATAAGAACAACAATGAACTAACACATCATTCATGATACTCATTTGAATAGAAGGCACAAACAATTGATTATAAATTTGAAATATATATGGTTGAGATGAATAATAGAGTGTTAGGCTCAAGTTAACAAAGAAATGTATATAGGTCAAGAGTGTTATGATCAATAGTTAGAAAATGATATACTCAAAGAAACCAAATGTAAGCACATGTAGGTACATGTGTATTGAATGTGAAATCACAAAAAATTCAAATATGTTTGCCCATCTCTATCAAGAAACCTAATTCAATTTCCATTTCATACCTTTGTGCATATGAGAAATAAAAAGGGATAAACTAATTTTACAATTACAAAGAACTAATCCATATACAAAAGATTGCAAGAAGGGTTCAAATGTGTGGTTGTAGATTTTATACATCATCCAAATAGAGTATCAACTAAAGATTTACTCTATCAATCAAATACTAATAAGTAGTGTGTGTGTGTGTGTGTGTGTGTGTGTGTGTGTGTGTGTGTGTGTGTGTGTGTGTGTGGAGTTCCTAGACCAACATTATCATTTCGATACAATTGATTACTAGTAGTCACAATGGAGCATTCCCATAAATGACATGATTTTGTTCCAATGTTCTTCAATCAATTAATAGGTAATAATTGTTTGCAAGGTAGTTATATAAGGTAATACTAACTTGGAACACTATGTTTCCATGTGTTTAACCATCCCACATTGTTTATTTGAATTATTGGTTGTAGGTTAATACTACATAGTGAACAAAGGGAAGGAAATGAGATGCCATACTCAAGAATTCTTTATTCCAAAGAAATTTATCACATAATGATAGTCAAACAACATGATGAATGAATAGAGTAGAGTATTTAATCTTACAAAAGGACAATACACTAGTACTAGATGGTGACCTTAATTCCATCGACAAATTCACTAAGAATAAATGTAACGCTAAACAAAAGAGATATAATTAGAAACCAAATAATGATTCCAATTCCTACACCATTGATCTTCTTTGGACACAAATTGAATGGTCTAGAGAAACCAGTTGTTGTGGGCAAGAGATAATAATTTTCAATACAATTCTAGATAGTGTATGATCTCTATACTTACTTGGAAACCTAAATGGGAAAACGAGCATTTGAATGGATTTTCTCACTCTTTATTCTTTGAAAATGTAGGGTTAAAATGTAGTCCCATGGCTCTCTAGTCCATTTAAAAATTTACATATCTAGGATTTTCTTTTTCATCCTCTTCCACTCCATAGAAAGACCCTTTTTTCATTTGAATTAGGATATAGGCAGTGTTGGTATTTGTTGGGGCAGCTAGAAGGCTAGGTGTCTTTATCCCTTCATTTCCCATTTTGTAGCTCTCTCTCTCCCATTCCATATTGTACTTGCATAGTCTTTGTTAAACCCTAAGTTTTGTCTACCTCTTGTGTGTAATGAGTGTCATTGAACATTGAATCATTGTTTTTTCGAGGATCTAATTTTTATCATTCCTTCTCTAGTCATAAAACAAGCTATGCAAAATGTATTAAAGCCTCGACAAGTCTTTGATCTTTGTGGTTAAAACTAATGTTGAATTTCCTAAATATGTTTGTATTGTTAGTGAATAGGTTTGCATATATTCAACTAGTCTATACTGTAATTTCTTGCACCATCAATAGGTTGCATCACAATCCCACAAGTAAGGATTGCCACAAATGAAACCACACACATATAGAAGTACCACATCAAAATATAATTTATTTGTATAATCTATCAAGATGGAAAACATCACACTGCACTTATAGTATTAGATACAGAAGCACTTATTCTTACTAAACCAAAAGTAGTGAGTAGGGTTAAAGGTTTATCAAACTACTAATGAAATTGGCAACTAACATTGTTTCTTCATCCATCACTCTTACCCTAATGGACTAATGATTGAATTATTGAATATATGCATCCAATTATTGGTTTCAATTCCATTAATAGTAATGCATTTATTATTGTTTCCCATTTTAGTAGTTCGTGGGATAAAACTTTTCCTTAACAAAAAATTCAATTTCATTCCATATCATGTCCTAAGTGGCCTTGATGCTCTGCCCTCACTCACATAATTTCTCCCACTAAAGAAAATATTCTTTACAAATCCCAACTTTGTAAAGGATTCATAATTTTTATATTGTTTCACCTCAAAATAATGATCAAGTTACCTCAATTATGCATTGAGTCAAAGAGAATCTATCTGATAGTTATAGGAAATGACTTCTAGTTTGGTATCCAAATTGAAATATGGTCTTGTTAGCACCATGATTTTCATGGCTAAGGTTAGAGGTTTGTCAACAATTTTCAAAGTCATGTTTGTTAGCACCCATGTTGTTTTTATGCCTGACATCATCTAACATCTCCAAGGGCCATTTTTCAAATGGAAGCTTATCATTTATTTATTCCCATTTCAATTTGCAACTGCACGCTGCAAAATTCACTACACACCGCACAGAGGATGTTGTCGCACAGAGAATGTCGTTGCGCAAAGGATGTTTCCATGCAAAGGATGTTGTCGTGCAAAGAAGGTTGTCGCACATAGGATGTTGTCGCGCAGTGGATTTCATCGTGCATTGGGATGTCGCACATAGGATGATGTCACACAATGGATTTCGTCGCGCAGTGGGCTGTCGCGCATAGGATGTTGTCGCACAGTGGATTTCATCGTGTAGTGGGTTGGCGTGCATAGGATGTTGTTGCACAATGGATTTTCCTGCACACAGGCTATAGGTCACACTACGTAAATTACTGGTTTAGTGTTCAACTTCAAGATCAATTTCAGACCAATTGAGGAGGAATTTTCAAAATTTCCGAGAGGTTTTTGTTGTGGACAAACCAAATAATAAAAACCTCTCTCATATTTGTAAAATGTGTCACGGATTGGGAGATTAGAAGGAATGTTTGAGCCCTATGTTTCAATTTTCATGATTTCTTGTTCGAGACATGTTTTTGTGACATGTATTACGGCCAGCTGGAGATGAATTTCAAGAAACCGAGAGAGTTTTTTATTTATAACGATCTCAAATACATAAACCTCTCTCCGTTTCTAAAAATAGTTTTTTATCAGTGATATAGGATGTCATATTTAATGCCTATTTTACCAGTTTGTTGTGTTTTTGTTGTAGGTTACTGTTGCATAGCAAACTTGCTGTGCAGGGATGACACAGTGTCCAGCAGTAAAAATTATGGCTCATAACAACCATATGGTCTAATTTGGATCATTATCAATGACTGTAAAGAATATTTCAGTTACAATTATGATTTGGCAAAGTCAGGTTTTCTATTTTTAATTAATCCATTGAAGTTATTGTTCTCTTTCAAAGAAAACAGATCCATGATTCCAGGAGATAGTAGCTCGACCTTAAAATCCAAGGGTGACATTAGATTTCTATATATGGGGATCATTTTTATGTAAACAGGGTTGGTTGGCAATTTTGAGAAAACGATTGCGGTTGTATGTAATGTGAGTTTTTGACCGAAATTTAATGCAAAGGTCCTATGATTTGATGAAAACATTCTAGTTGTGATAGTCGGATGTATTGTTTCTCTTTATTTGCATATGTGTTTCCTGTTACACTTTATTTCATATCTCATACTGTCTATTTCAGAACGAATTTTTGAAACCTGTGGATTCGTTGTACAACGCCCCTTGTTCGCGCCACTTAGACAAAACGTTTTCCTCTCAAGATAACTCCAAATTCGTCCACAGCGGCACTCTTGAGTTACTTTCTGTGTTTTTCTCCCGCCACACTTTACAATTTACACTGAAGGTTGTTGCTCGCCTAGCCTTCTCCTCTCGAATCCAAACACTGAGTCATTTGTTCTGTCTCTTCCTCAGATCGACCCCATAGCCCAAGTTTTACTTTTCTATGCCAATATAACCAAAAACCATTTTACCATCGGTGTTAAATCTAGCCATTGTTTTCAGAGTCATATTCTGTGCGGAGACTACGCCATTTCTGAGAGATCCCTCTCCAGATCCGAAAGGCTAGTTTCAGGTCTCAAAGTTGGTTTTAAAAGTTACCTTCATTGTTTGTTTATCATCCAAATAGATTTATGGAGTGCTAACATTCTGGCGCCATTGTCGAGGATGAAATTGAATGAAACTTTGCCCAAGAAGAACGACATTGTTGCAGTTCTAAGGTCTGAGAGAAGCAAACACTTAGGCACATATTGGCTGTATTTCTGCTCTGGCGACTCCACACATTAGAAAATCAGTTTGAAGGTGATTCCACTGGTAGAAGAATCCAGAGCTAAAGTTTTCATGATGACTCCAATCAAGCTTCAAATGAGATTCAAAGACTCCACTGGAGAATGAGACCTGTTGACAGAGATATGGAAGAGCAGTATGGAAAAATCAGGTACTCGAGCTTAATTTTAGTTCAAGAAGTCCTTTTTTGTTTTATCAATATCTTCTTGTCCTTTCCTAAGTTTTTCAAAAGATATTTCTTCACTTACTGCATTCAAACGAATACCAGAGATCTACCCTTGTATATCCTTCATTGCAAACTATAGGTATACCTCCTTCTTGTATAGCCGATATTCACCAAGCTCCTTCCTCTTAACCATATGATGTTCATGATCATTCTTGTGAGATTAATGAAACCAAATATGAGCCTGTACCTTTTGTTCTTAACCCACTCTCCAACATTCAATAAAGATACAATCCTCTTAAATTTCCTTCCATCCTTCAGGACTTTCCTCTGAAACATTATAAGTATCTTCCTAGGTTTGATAGAGAGATTGATGGACAGTCAGCTGAAAAACATATTCAGGTCTTTGAGCATTTAATAGACCTTTTTGAGATCGAACATGATGATGTGTCTATGAGGGCCTTTTCTCATTCCTTACAAGGAGATGCCAAATCATGGTTCAGACATTTTCAACCTCAATTGATTAGCTCGTGGGATGAATTGAGGGAAGCCTTCTGTAGATTTTGGGGTGAGAGAAAGTCATGGAATCTACTCCTTTCAAAGTTTTATGCCATGAAAATAATGAAATATGAAACCATCTCAAATTTCAGTAGGAGGTTTGCTAGTCTTTATTATAAAATGCCTAAAGAAGTCCAAACTCCCGAAGTTGCTGCCATGATCCATTATGTAACAAACTTTCAATCAAACTTATCTTTTCTTCTGATGGAGAGGAAGTCTACGTCTTTGCAACAGATGTTCAATAATTCTCAAGAGGTGGAATACAATCTTCAAGCATGTCAAAGGCCGCAAAATTAGAATTTAAAGAGTGTTGCTAATACAGAGAACGATGGTGTAGTCGAAGAACATAAGGTTTTGCATAAAGAAGAAGTTGATTTACATTCTGATATTTTTCATCATAAACAAGAAGTTGATTTACATTCTTATCTTTTTCATCATGAGTAAGAAACTGATTGTTTTATGTATTCATTTGTAGACAGTCAAGAAAATGAATTTGCAAATCAACTTGTTGAAGAGCAAGTTGATGTCCCAAACTTTTTCTTTGTAGATGTCATTGCAGATGTTACTGATTTTCCTATATATGATGAATATGATGATGATTATGGTGTTGACTTGATAGAACAACCAACTGCATGTTCTCTATCAGAAAATGTTCATTTTCAGCAGTGTAATGAGAGCAATCAACCTACATATCACAGCTACAAAGAAGAATATGAAGAAAGTACCGAATCAGCTGAAGGAAATTCTTTACCTTTATGCTTTGCTTCATTTAAATTGTTGAAAGAAAATTTAAGGATCATCCCTAAGGAAGAGCAATGTGTGTTGATGCAAAATCACACTAATTCATAGGAAACAATTGACAAGAAATTGCAGCAATCTTCTCATGTGTTTAATGACCCTGTTGCTTGTTATATGGAAGGTTTTATCAGTTCAAAATTACAGCCATTGTTCGAAGATGAATATGAAAATGAGTATGTTCAGCAATCCAAAGAAATTGAAAAATGTGCATATGACAGTAGTGAAGAAAATGAAGAGGGTTTTAAATCAGGTGAAAGAATCTTGTCATTGTGTTTTTCTTCTTTCGAATTGCTGAAGAATTTTTTTATAATGTTTCAAATCAGAAATCGTACAGGCATGATGTTGAATATGAAGAAAGCAGTGGACTTACAAATGAGAATTGTCTTCCATCATGTTTTTCTTCCTTTGAATTGTTGAAAGTAAATCATGAGATAACAGAGGAAGCAGTGAAGTCTGATTTCATTCACAATGACATTGTTTTACATGACAAAATCGTTATCAGTGAAGAGGGCCAACAACCTTCTCATACTTTTAATGATCCTGTTGTTGATTACATGGAAAGTTGTTTCAGTTCATATTTGCATCTTGTGATCAACTACCATCTTGGAAATAAATATGATGGTAAATCAACATCAGTGTTAGATATGGATCGCTTGCCACTAGGGGTTTCATTTCAGCCAACAATGTCTTCTGATTCAAAAGATTGTTATTTCCAGCAGTCTCAACATATTTTCCAGCCTTATTGTGGTAATCAACAGGTTGAATTACATGAAAACAAGGATGCAGTGGAAGAGGTGAAACATGATTGTTGTTGTATCCATGTTTTGGAGGATCCATTTGCAGTTTTGTTGGAGGCGGTAAACAACCCCAATATTTTTAATTTTTTGAGATTGGAATTTATAGATAAATTTTTGAACGAATTAACAGTAAACAAGCTTTGGGGAAAGCATGTGCAAAGAAATCAAAAAGTGGATAAAGTGCTTGCATGGTTGCATTGGCATTATGATTTCACTTGATTGGATTTTCATTTCAACAGTTAGGGTAGGTAGATGCAGATAAGATCGGTACTACGAGCATTTCTTTTAGCAATCTGCAGTTTTCATTTTTAGCTTAGTTTCAGATTTCAGTTTGGAGCATATATAGTTTTGGGTTTTCAGCGGATGAAGATTACAAGTTACAGTTGGAAAGTTGATTTTGGGAGAAGCCCAATGGATTGGCACTTGGTCTACTATTCTTTGCTACCTCACAGGGAGGATAACATCCCCATTGGAGCCAGTTGTTAGCACCATGATTTTCATGGCTAAGGTTAGAGGTTTTTCAACAATTTGCAAAGTCATGTCTGTTAGCACCCATGTTGTTTTTATGCCTGGCATCATATAGCATCTCCAAGGGCCAGTTTTCAAATGGAATCTTATCATTTATTTATTCCCATTTCAATTTGCAACTATGCGCTGCAAAATTCATTATGCACTGCAAAATTCACTGTGCACCGTGTAGAGGATGTTTTCGCACAGAGAATGTTGTCACACAGAGGATGTTGTCGCACAGAGGATGTTGTCGCACAAAGAAGGTTGTCGCGCATAGGATGTTGTCGCGAAGTGGATTTCATCGCACAGTGGGTTGCCGCACATAGGATGTTTTCATGCAGTGGATTTCATTGTGCAGTGGGTTTTCGCGCATAGGATGTTGTCGCACAGTGGATTTTCCTGCGCACAGGCGACAGGTCGCACTGTGCAAATTACCAGTTTAGTGATCAACTTTAAGATCAATTTCTGACCAATTGGAGAGGAATTTTGAAAATCCCCGAGAGGTGTTTGTTGAGGACAAACCAAATAATGAACACCTCTCTCATATTTGTAAAATGTGTCATGGACTGGGAGATTCGAAGGAATCTTTGAGCCCTATTTTTCAGTTTTCGTGATTTCCTATCCTAGACATGTTTTTGAGACACGTATTACGGCCAGTTGGAGATGAATTTCAAGAAACTGAGAGAGTTTTTTATTTATAACGATATTAAATACAAAAAAATCTCTCTGTTTTTAAAAATAGTTTTTTATCAGTGAGATACGATGTCATATTTAACGTCTATTTTACCATTTTGTTGCGCATTCTGGTGTGTTTTTGTTGTAGGTTACTGTTGCGTAGCAGACTTGCTGTGCAGGGATGACAGAGTGTCCAGCAGTGAAAATGATGGCTCATCACAACCATATGGTATAATTTGTATCATGATCAATGACTATAAAGAATATTTCGGTTACGATTATGATTTGGCAAAGTCGGGTTTTCTATTTTTAGTGAATCCGTTGAAGTTATTGTTCTCTTTCAAAGAAAATGGATCCATGATTCCAGGAGAGAGTATCTCGACCCTAAAATCCAAGGGTGAAATTAGATTTCTATATCTGGGGATCATTTTTATGTAAACAGGGTTGGTTGGCAATTTTGAGAAAATGACTGTTATTGTATGTAATCTGAGTTTTTAACTGAAATTTAATGCAAAGGTCCTATGATTTGATGAAAAGATTATATTTGTGATAGTCATATGTATTGTTTCTCTTTATTTGCATATGTGTTTCCTGTTACACTTTGTTTCATATCTCATACTATCTATTTCAGAACGAATTTTTGAACCTGTGGATTTGTTGTACATCGCCCCTTGTTCGCGCCACTTAGACAAAACGTTTTCCTCTCAAGCTAACTCTAAATTAGTTCACAATGGCACTCTTGAGTTACTTTCTATGTTTTTCTCCCACCACACTTTACGATTTACACTGAAGTTTGTTTCTCGTCTAGCCTTCTCCTCTCGAATCCAGTCACTGAGTCATTTGTTCTGTCTCTTCCTCAGATCGACCCCATAGCCCAAGTTTTACTTTTCTGCGCCAATATAACCAGAAACCTTTTTACCATCAGTGTTAAATCTAGACACTATTTTCAAAGTCATTTTCTGCGTGGAGACCGTGCCATTTCTGGGAGAGCACTCTTCAGATACGAAAGGCTACTTTCGGGTCTCAAAGTTGGTTGAAAAAGTTACCTTCATCTTCTTTTTATCAACCAAATAGATTTACAGAGTGCTAACAGGTCCTAGAGTTGATAGTGATAGGGGATTGAACTTCTTATAAGAGTTTGGGATGGGACTATTCACATGTGTTTTTTGAATAATATCAATTTGGTGTTACAACAATTTGTCAAAACTTTGTATCATCTTAGTGGCACGAGTATTTTTCCTATCTAGATGAACCCCAGTTTAACATTAATATTGATAATTAGTAAATTAATCGCTACAAAGTGTCTTTATCCAAATCCAAGACTGAGTATTAACAATAAAAGAAACTCTTATAATTGCATGCAAAATGATTCTATGATGCTAATTTGATTTAATGGGAGTACTCTCATGAAATGCATAATGGTAATGGTTGAGTTACCAAATATTTATTTCACCATAAATGGTCATGTGGTTATGGCACAAATCCTAAACTTAACAAATCAAATGAACATCAGTAGAGATCACAATTTCGTAGTCAATAGATCAATTCTTATTTTGATTAAAAAAGAATATACAAGTATCATACACTCTTTAAGAAAATAAGAAACCCATTTATAATGTCATATCCAATATAAATAGTGTTGCTAAGGTAAGACAAGGAGATTCATCTCACATTTATTCATATTTCATATAGTACAATAGTATATATAAATGGGGGAATAGGAAGAGACAATGTCATTGGAATATACCATCGTGATTGATGGAATTATGCATGATCTTTCGTTGAGTTGTTCAATTGTGCCAACATGATTTACACTATTTTTCTATGGTTCTTATGATGATACCAATGTACAAGGTTCATGATGAAGCGTTAACGTGATGGTCTCCATCCAACATGATAGTGCCACAAAAATGGACTACATGCCTTGATTTTTTGTGCATCTTATGACATAATATTCTTTTCAACTCTAAAAGTGTGCAAAGTTGTTTACTACGATGTGCAACTTGCACTATTTAATTTTGTGAAAATAACTTTCATGAAGCATAAACTAATTCTACATGCACTCATACTTAAATTATTATTGAATCTTTCTCCACAACACTCATCCAAATTGTGATGAATTTAATCAACCTTTACTCTCACTTGGGATCTGAGTCATAAGTAAACTTTCTAAAAATTCTAAATTTAACATTATCCACATCACAAGAAATATTTAAATGATACAAAATGGATCATTGTATAATTTGTCATATATTTTGGTACTTTTTGAGTGGAAAAAATGGAGCTAATGGCTTGTAGGGTCCATTTACGGGGCATGATGTATTTTGGTGATTTGGGGTCTTGAAAATTTTAGAGCTTGTTTGGGGAATTAAATGGCCATTTTTAGGGTAAAACAACTTTGTACATAGTCCCATGTAGCCTCTCAAAATTGTTCTAAAAAATATTTATTTCCAGTGGTGCAAAAATCACCTCAATTGGAGTTTGTATGAGGAAGCTATGTCTCCCACAAGTTGACCTATGTTTTTAATCACCATGGTACAAAGTGGATCCCATGTTATCTCCTATTACTCACACATGTGGAGATAGTCAAGTGTGGAATTTAAAGAATATTATAGATGGTCCAAAACCATAAACTTAATTGGGAGTTGAGGTATGAAAAAAACCCCAACCCTAACCTTAGACAACTATGAGGACATATTAAACACTAGGGCACTAGTAAATGAAGGGGTTCAATTCTTGTATTTATTATTATTCCATAGTTGAGTAGATCATGGAGGTGGGATATTGGAGCATAACAGAGAAAGTACAAGATCTTATAGTATCCATACAAGCCACAATATCAACGGAAACTCCATAGTGAGTCCACCTTTATATGTATCTGCATTTCATATATGAGAAGTAAAGTGCAAGGCATGGTCCTCACCTTCTGGTTGGGTTTTACGATATTGGGTTTCCTAAGGTACATCTTGTGTTCATTGTGTGGATGGTGTGAATTTTTTAGCTACTTTTATTTCAACCTTATCTTATTTTAGTGTTTTGAGCACTAAGCTAGTAACATTAAATCTTAATCTTAATTAAGACACTACATAACAAAACATTTGTAGAAATTTGTAAGATTTGTTGTGAAAAATTGTTACAATGGAATATCCATAAAAATTTATATACTATTAGTATCATAACAATTTGTTTTGGGGATTTTGTGGAAAGTTGTAGGATCTGAAATTAGCTTAATGGTAAAAACATGAATCCAAGTTAGTATTTTACCTGTTTTTCATAAAATAGTCCAAACAGTCTTGTCAGGTGACTCCAATTGTTTCATTGTTAACTATTCAATTTTAACATAGTTATTGTACAATACATAAGTACATAAATTGTAGTATTTTTTCACTTACTTTTCATAAATGTTTCATGAATATTTTTGTGAATGTTTGGAGTCTCCTAATATATGTTTGAATAACATGCTATCACAAAATGATATTTGTGATTCATGTTTTTACCATTAAAGAAATAAGTATCAAAATCATATCCATGGAGGATGATTATAATAACAATCCAATGGATTAATCAAAGAGGATATTTTCAAGTTAGAAGCACAATTCGCTTACATATCTTGCAACATGAATATCCTCATGGAAACTATAGAGAACATGTTTAGAAATTTCGAGGAATTTTGTATCTCTAACTAGGAAGTTGGCTCTAACAAGAAATATAGGGACAAATAAGAACCAAAAAAAGTTATAAAATGATCCAAAGAAATATATACCATGTCCCAACATCACCTATTCCCAATATATATTCAAAGTGGAAGTGAAAGGGAACATCAAACCCTATCAAAGCGATATTGATGACATTAAGTTGAGTCAATGGTTACAACAATTAGAAGTCAATTTTAATTTTCATAGCATAGGAGAAGATGAAAAGATATCATTTTCTTGATAGAAGTTAGAGGGTCATGCCTAAACTTGGTGGGAAGGCCACAAAGAGATTCTTAGGTTGGAGGGTGATCCCCCAGTAACTAAGTGGGAGATATTTAAAACCCTCATTAAGTCCCAATTTTACCCTATTAGGTATGAAGAGGACCAATGGATCAGTTGGCATTACTTCTGGCATAAGCAAGGGAAAAATATATAGGAGTACACCATTGAGTTAAAAAAAAAAAATCCATTATATTGGGAATATCTCTCAAGAACCTAGATGTAATACTCAAGTATCTAGATGGTCTCCACAATCATTTAAGGAGAAAAGTGACACTATTTAAACATAAGAGCATTGATGAGGTCTATCTGCGATCACAATATCTAGGTATGGACAATATTAAAGGACAACCAAATGGTTCTATATAGAAAGAAAACAAAGGAACTCCTAGTGAGGGAAAGAAAAATAAAAAAGGAAAGGATATGAGGACTATAATATAGAAGGAGGTGAACCTGAGTAGCCTCCATCTCAATGAAGAGAAGGACATAACTAAACTCTTCCATATAAATATCCAATTCAATAAGACAAAGGTGGATGCTCCATTTGATTTTAGTTCATGGGACAACCTAATAGTAGAGGATATGGTAAGTAAGCTTGGATTAGAAATTCATAAGCATCCTCACCCATTGTTATACCATTTTTTTCCACACTCCATGCATCTTGCTTTGATGGCCTTCCATTTCCCTCTACAGACTCAAGTTACCCCATTTTTCTCAGTTCAGAGTCAAAAATTGAAAAATTTGCACATATATGAGGGCCACAATTAGACATATCACGTATACATAGGTTGCTCCATTACATCTCTCATACATCGGGTTTTGTGCTAAAAAATTAAAAACATTTTGGGTTTCCATGCCATGTCACGAGATCCATGATCCTTCATGTTCCATATACTAGAAACGCTCTGACCCGGCCCTTAAATTCCATTTGGAGGCTATAAATTGAGCCATATACAACCCTTGAACACAAACATCATTGAGAGAAAAGACACTTTGGAGAAGTTTCACCTCATATTGAGTCGGCATCCCTTTGTCCTTGAAATTATGAACTTCTTATGTTTACCCTCCAAGCTCTTCCTATCTTGAGAAGGAGAAACTCAATTTCTTCTACTACTTGTTAGCTTTCCTTTGTGGAGGATTGAAGTGGTGAAGTCCCAACTAGAGGGACTTAGTTTCCCGGTTTTGATATGTGTTTTTACGGAATTTTTTCACCTATGTACTTATGTTGATTACTTTAATAGAAATACTCTTTTCTCGTCCAATTATATGTCGCAAATATTTACATTACTTTCTATGGGAATATTTGTTATACATGTTAATGGATTATGCTAGTTTATATACTAAATTTATATATAATTTCTATATTTTTGTATATCTTGATTGTTGAAGACAAGTTGCAGGCATCAAGATTTTGGTCGTGAGCTCAATCGAGGTCTTCTTCGGATGCCCGGACGAGGTAGGATATTAGCCTTCTCTTGTTAGAATTTATATTTATCTAGCGTACTTGAGATTAGAGTTGATTTATGGGTGTCGTTCCATTTGTTGTGGTTTACCCCTTGCCATAGATATTTTCCTCTTAACAGAATTGGTGACTCCACTGGGGATGACCTCCCTTTTGGGGTATTGGGTGATTTTTCTCCTACATTGCTCTTTATTTTCCTGAGTTTTTGCATCGCTTGTTTCTTAACAACCTTTATTTTTCCTTGTATATAGGTTTCTTGGCCTAACCCTTACCCTCACAGTGTCTTCTTTGGCATACACAGGTTTTCCCTTGACAGTCACATACATACGTGAGTTGTCAGTCTTTAGGGTGCGTACATATGCGAGAATTACCTGAATAATCGCGTACACTATTTTCTGAGCCTTTTCGTTGATTTTAGTGTTTTTTGGTTGTTGATACTTCTTAGGTATTTGTCTTGACTTTTGAATGCCTACAGAGTGATAGGAAGCCACATTATCAGTGAATATTTTAGGCAAAATCATTTCGTGTCATTTTTCTCATTGTTTGTCCTTGCATTCTAGTCTGGGTAGTCGCTTCTTAGTGTCCTTCTTGGATTGTCTTTGTTTGCTTGTAGTAGGGTCTTCTTGGGAAGTTTTTTATTCATTCCTTGCATTTTCATTACATTATGTTGAAAATAAAAAATAAAAAATTTATTTTTCTTTTTTCATTTTATTTAGAGAATTTTCACTTTTGGATGCACTACATTAGTTTTGAAATGTTAGGAAAGATTGCACTTCATTGAAATTACAGATATTGCTTTCTAAAAACAACATTTAGAAGCATACGATATATTTGAAAATCAAGACTAGTACTTAGAAATGTTTTTATATTTGCTTCCTTTCATGTTGATTCATCATACCATCAGTTTCACGATCACACCTCTTGAGTAAGCAGAAGCCATTAAAATTAATCTTGAATAATTAAAATTGATTAGAAACGATTTTATTTTTTCAGGGTACACAAACAAGCGTAGGATCTAAGGCCTTGGAATATCATTTTGTGAGTAAACTTATCCAGGTCTATAAAACTCAATGTATGTGTCTGACCAGAGAGTGGTGAAACCCATTGTGTAATTGGTGTCCTTAGGAGGCTCCGCTCACACCAAAGTTAAGCACGAGGTCCTGCGAAGTTGGTTGCAGAGATATCCCTCTAATACCTTCCTAGCGTCAGAGATATTCTTGGGGTTCTATTCATATTTGGGGATTTTGCTAGTTCCTTTACCTCCTTGAGAGGGGTGCTTTCAATATTTCAGGCTTTTCTACCCTGCCCCTTGTTAGACTATTAGTCTAGATTTATAGAAATTTGGATAGTTGGTTGTCCTTGATGTCAACCCTTGTAGATTGATGTTGTATATTAATGTCAACCCTTGAGTATCTCTGGTTGCACATTTTGGTAGCCTCAACAGTATGGTTAAACGACTCAATATTGGTTGAGGTATAAAGGTATGAAGATCAATGTATTTGCAGGTAAGACTATTGTATATGGATAGTACATGTCAACAATTGTTGGTGATATGTGGAGCATCACATAACTCCTCACGGCTAGAGAGTTATGGCCTTGTGAAGTTGGAAAAATCTCATGAGTTATCTAGAAGGTCAAATAAGTCAAATTATTCTAGAGACTCCTAGAAGAAGTTGACTAGTCAAAGTGGGACTAGGAGTTAATCATGGGTTAAGTTGTTTCAATAAGAAATTAATTTAAAAAATAAATTAGTTGCAGCTAGAAGTGGAGAGTTTACTATTTGTGAATAAAATGGTTTTAAGTGGAAAAGTGGTTAGAAGTGGCTTATCCATAAAATAAGGAAGTTGGATTAAGTTGGTTAAAAGGTAACCCCTAGAGGAAGCTACATGGAAGTATAAATAAGAGAGCAAGTCTCTCCAATTAGCATCTATTGATCACATTGAATATCTATTATTGTGTAAGGGTTGATGGGGAAAGTTTCAGAATTGCATAAATACTTAAAAACTCCAGTTTTTGAGGTGTATGTGGGCTACAATGGAGAAGGGAGCGTACATATGCAGGCTGGCAGTATAACATGACATGCAAATTTGGGAAAATCCATGAAAACTTAAGGAGATGAATATTTTAGGTTTCTAGAGTATGAAATCAAGCTTCCAGGAAGGTCTACAGTGATTGGGTACAACATATCTATCTACAGGTTCAAAAGGTATGTCCCATTTCTATGAGTAGTTGGATATTGTTGTCTACATGAGATATGGTTATGGGGGTTTGATGATTTTCCATAGAGAGTCTATTGGTTGTATGGAAATTACTGTATAAGCGAGATCTACAAAAATACAGTGCTGGTATGTTTGATATTTATCATTGGTATATCTTGTTAGTGTTGAGGCACATATTGTATTTCTTGATAAATGGTTGATGATTTTTGTGGTACATGGTTGAGAGCTTGTGGTTGTGAAATCGTTGTGAAGTTTTGGGTGTAGTGTGAAGCTGCATATCGGTGAGGGTTTGATGTCTAGTATGTGTGAGGGTTATTACACTTGTTTATGATTATACACTCATGTATGGCACATGAATAGAGAGATATAGATGCACTTGGTTAAGGGATATATAAGATGATGTATACACATGATACAACTACAGATAATACACAATGATAGGTTGCAGGTTGATGTGATAGAGGAAGAAAAGTGTTTGAAGTTTTAGAGAAGGTAAAAACCCTAGTTTGTTTTAAGGTGTACACATGTTGCACTATATATAGGGCAGGTACATACGCATGCTTTAGTATAGACATGGAATGTACATACATTGTAGTGTATACAGGTCACGTACCTGTTGGGTTTTGTTGGTACAGACTGAGTATAGTTACAATTTGATTACAGGTCAGTGGCATAGGTTGGTTATAGGGTAGTGGTACAAGTTGGTACAGGTTTACAATGGTATATGTCACAGTGACAATGTGGCAATGGTTTCAACATTTCACATTTGTATTTTAGGGAAACAGGATAGGGCAAGGATATGTGGTTGTATCCACCTTCTAGTTGGATGTAGAGAACATAGGGGGTTGTATCCTTCTTCTGGTTGTAGTGAGAGAATTAGGGAGTTGGAGCTTCCCTCAAGTTGTAGCCTCAAAATATAGGGGGTCGAAGACTCCTTCCAGTTGCAAATGGAGAATTGGAAGTTGGTGCTTCCTTGAATGTAATTATTAAAGACATATAAGAAAATCATTCTATGGTTTTCTCTTGCATTAGGCTTCCACATAAAATATTGGTGTATTGTGCATTATGTGGATGTGTCTATTATTGTTTAATATGCATTGATGGATGTTAATGTTATATGATGCAATAACATAATAATGATGAACTGATGAAAATTGTTGAATGATTTAAAGGAATATACATCATGGTTAAAATGATTAATAAGTGGTATAAATTTCTCATTATTTATTCACCATGCCTCTCAGTAATCCAACAAATGGTATCAGAGCAAGTTTCCTTCGGGAAATAGTTTAACCACTGGAAGGTAGATCATGATGAGAAATAGTATGTATAAAAATGGAATACCACAGTTTGATGGAAAGAACTATGCATTATGGAGTAGAAGGATGAAAACATATGTACAAGCATAGGGATTTGATGTTTGGAAATCAGTGGTATATGGATACAAATCACCAACTATTCCTCCAATAGATAAAAATGAAAATCAAATTGAAGAAAATAATCCGAAAGCCAAAAATGTCATCCTGAATGGTCTGGTTGATTCAGTATATGTCAAAGTTATGCATTGTGACTCCATAAAGGAGATATGGGACAAACTTTAGAATGTTTATGAAGGATACACAAAATTCAAGGAAATAAAGCTTCAAACTTACAGAGGCCAATTTGAATAGTTGAATATGAAAGAAGATGAAAATATTGCATCTTACATTTTATGAGTTGATGAAATAGTGAATGCAATTAAAGGATTGGGAGAATAAGTTGATGAATATATAATTGTTCAAAAAGTACTAATATCTCTTCCAATCACATTTGATCCTAAGATCCCAACACTAGAAGAAAGAACGGATCTGGATTTGATAAGCATGAATGAGCTACATGGAATATTCACAACCTATGAAATGAGAACAAAATAGGAAAATCCAATTACAAAGGAACCAACATTCAAAGCATCCAAGAAGAAAAAGAAAAAGAGAAAGCAAAAGACAAAGTCATAATGTAGTTTCCATTGATGATTCAGAGGAAGATGAAGAAATGGAAAACTTCGTAAGAAAGTTTCAAAAGGGAACAGGTAAATATAAAGGTAAGATTTCGTTGAAATGTTTTAATTGCAGTAAAATTGGTCATTTTGCAAATAAGTGTCCTTATGCCAGAAATTCAGATAGTGATGAAGAGGAAGATCCCAAGAAAGAAAAGAGATATCAAAAGAGAAACTGGAAAAACAAAAAGAAATCCTTCAAGAAAAATCTATACTCAAGAAAATACAGTTCCTCATATAGTGAAGATGATGAAATTGACAATGATGCAAGAAAGGTACTATTTATGGCTAAGGAAAGTAAATTAAGAAACTTCGACATTCTAGAAGAAGAAGGTGAAGCCGATCTCAGAGCATAATTAATTAGTTCCTTAGAAGAACTAAGGAAAGAAAGAAAGAAAAATAAGTTACTGAAGAAAGAAATAAACATAACTCGGAATCACAACTTAGAGGAAGCCAACCAGGTAATTACGAAGTTGAAAGTATAGGTAGAAGAGGAAAGAGGGATTGAAGAAATACTCAGAAGTTAGCTAGCATGGAAGGAGAAGATGACTGAAAGGTTGGAAGTAGAAGTAGTCACTCTAAGAAAATATATTCAGAAGAATGACATGCAACAAGATATCACCAAGACATTGGATAAGATCATCAATAATCAAAGGCCATACTACAACAAGTTTGGACTAGGATAAAACCAAATGTAGAGTGAGACAGGTTCAAGCTCCGTGAGCAAAGAAACATAACAAAAGAGTTATGCAGAGGTTCTCAAAGGAAGGAATCATAGTCAATAAGAATCAGAAAGAAATGAATACAGAAGACCCTCTACATTCAAGCAGCAAGGAAGATTCAACCATTATGAAAGAAATGACCAAAGAGAAGATATTGATAAACCAAGGCAAAATTACAGAAGGACTACACCACAAGGAAAATCATTTACTCCCAGGTATGTAAATTTATTTTATGGTCATTTTTTTTATTGTACTAACTTTGGACATAAGGTTGGAAATTGCAGGGCTTATGAAAGAAATAATCAGGAAATAAATGCTTATGTGTCCCCACCAAATATTGAATGTTACAAATGCCACAACTATGGACACACACCTCGAAATTGCAGAATCATGATAAGGCCTCCCATGAAAGAAAATGTTGATGTGGAACACAAGAAGGTTTGAAGAAGAAGTGAAAAACAAGAGGAGCAGGTAAATGAAGAACAGGTCCAGGGAATCGTACTTTCAGTATTTGCAGCAGCACAAGAACACAATGACTTTACAGGAAAAGAGGAAAGTGTAGGAATTCAAGTGGAGGATGAAGAAGACATCAAAAATCGTGATGATGACCAAATTCAAAAAGACAATGAAAGGGAATATGTATATACCGACGAAGAGGAATATGACTCTGCATCAGAGCAGGTATTGTTCTAATCCATTTAGCTTGGAGACTCCCAAGTAATATGAATATTATACACAGGGAGTCTATGCAGTAGCTGAGACAGATGGGTCAACATTGTGGACAGTTGAGTAGAAGAGTCTTGGACAGTATGGATAGGGATTTATTCAAAGATTGGTTCATAGATCAGTTCAGAGAGTGTTTTAGAGATAAAGGAACATTATGATAATGGATGATAATGACACATGAATATTTGAATGCTTATTATTGAATGCTTTTAATATATGTCAGCTGATTACACAAGGAATAACCAATGGACAATAAGTCCAATAGGTTGAGGTATAGGTTGATGTGTGTATGATGCATGGACAAGTCCAAGAATCGTCATAGGAATAACATATCATGGTATTATTGATGTCATATTGTTGAGCAGTTGATCAATGTTTTGGCAAAGTAGCATCATCCATAACAAAACAAGATTGCAGTGATAGCATATTGTTCACAATGATTACATGGGATATTGCAGAGAAGATAGGGGTAGTCATACCCACAGGGGGAGTTATTTTCTTAACCATGATTGGTTAGAGTGGATACAGTATCATATCGACAGGGTGAGTTAATCCTTGTCGAAGGGAGAGAGAAAGTAATCAGAGGTATGAATACATGGGGAGCAGCCCCAAGGAGAGATACCCTTTTCCATTAATTTCAAAGGGGGAGAGATAGAAACATTGATGAGGAGTATGAGCATGAGTGTTTTCATGACTAAGTGTTTTCATCAATGTTGGTGTTTCCATCAATGACAAAGGGGGATATTGTTAGACAATTGGCCTAGTGTTATAACCCTAAAATGCACCATACAGGTTTACCTGGCATCAGGCCAACTCATGCCTCTTCCTAGCCAAAGCCATGCTGAGTATTTCTTCAAAA
>ML784270.1:170244-215386 GCA_009831015.1 Picea engelmannii
TTTGATTTATGTTTTATTTCTAACCCCCTATTAGATCAGTAGCATGCATGTGTAGTCTTATCTTGATTGCAGGAAGCTTTGTAGAAGGGGCAGCAGCAGCAAGGAAATAGAAGGCTCAACGGAGGATCTACTTCAAGCATCGTCAAAAAGGTGAGTCGATTCCTCCATTGTTTGCTCGAAAAGGGGTTGAGATTTTGGGTAGAAGGTTAAAAGTTAAATCTTAAGGGTCATTTTCTGCGTATAAGTTTAGAGCCCTAGCTTATTAGTCCGTAGGGTAGAATACCCCACAACACCTAGATTGATGGATAGTTAGATAGTTGGTTGTCATTTATGTCAACTCCTGGAGAGTGATGTTGCAGATTGATGTCAACCCTTAGATATTGATGTCAACCTTTGAGTATGTCTGGTAGCACATTCTAGTATCCCCAACAATATGGTTAAAGGACTCAAGATTAGTTGAGGTATAAATGTATGAATATCAATGTATTTGCAGGTAAGACTATTCTAGATGGATAGTACTTGTCATGCCATTTCTGGTGATATGTGGAACGCCACATAACTCCTCACGAATAGAGAGCTATGGCCTTGTGATTTTGGAGAACCCTCATGAGTTATCTAGAAGGTCAAAGAAGTAAAATTATTTTAGAGACTCCTAGAAGAAGTTGACTAGTCAAAGTGGGTGAAACTAGGAGTTAATCATGGGTTAAGTTGTTGCAATAAGAAATTAATTTAAAAAATAAATTAGTTGCAACTAGAAGTGGAGAGTTTACTATTCGTGGATAAAATGGTTTTAAGTGGACAAGTGGTTAGAAGTGGGTTAGCCCTAAAAGAAGGAAGTTGGGTTAAGTTGGTTAGAAGGTAACCCCTAGAGGAAGCTACATGGAAGTATAAATAAGAGAGAAAGGCTCTCCTATTAGCATCTATTGAGCACATTGAATATCTATTATTGTGTAATGTTTATTTTAGGTACTCATTGATACACCTGAAGTTACGCTAGTTTGAGAAATCACGAAGGGTTGACGGCGAAAGTTTCATAATTGCAGAAATACTGAAAAACCCTAGTTTTTGAGGTGTATGTGGGATGCAGTGAAGAAGGGCGCGTACGTACGTGGGATGTAAGTATAACGGGGTGCGTACAGTTGGGAAAATCCATGAAAACTTTAGGATATGAATATGTCAGGTCTCTAAATTCTGAAAGAAAGCTCCTAGGAAGGTCTACAATGATTAGGTACAACAAATCCGTCTACAGGTTCAAGAGGTGTGTCCCATTTCTATGAGTAGTTGGATATTGTTGTCTACATGAGATATGGTTATGGGGGTTTGAGGATTTTCCCTAGAGAATCTATTGGATGTATGACACTTACAATATAATCCATATCTATAGAAATACAATGTTGGTATGTTTGATATTTATCATTGGTATATCTTGTTAGTCTTGAGGCACATATTGTATTTCTTGGTATATGGTTGAGGATTTTTGTGCTACATGGTTGAGGATTTTTGTGTTACATGTTTCAGAGTGTGTGGCTGTGAAGTTGTGGGTGTAGTGTGAATATGCATATCAGTGAGGGTTTGATGTCTAGTCCATGTGAGGGTTATTACACTTGTTCATGATTATACACTCATGTATGTAACATGACTAGAGAGATATAGATGCACTTGGTTAAGGGATATATAAGATGATGTATGCACATTATACATCTACAGATAAGACACAATGACAGGTTATAGGTTTAAGTGGCAGAGGAAACAAAGTGTTTGATGTTTCAGAGAAGGTGAAAACCCTAGTTTTATGAAGGTGTGCGTAGGATGCACTATATACATGGCGTGTACATACACAGGCTGCAGTATAGACATAGCGTGTACATACATGAGAAACAATGTATATAGGTCTCGTACATGTTGGGTTTTGTTGGTACAGACTAAGTACATGTACAGGTTGATCACATGTCAGTGGCACAGGTTGGTTACAGGTCAGTGGTACAGGTTGGTACATGTTTATAGTGGTATATCTCACAGTGACAGTGGGGCAATGGTTTCATCATTTGACATTTATATTTCAGGGCGGTAGGGCGGGGCAAGGATAGGTGGTTGTAACAACCTTCTAGTTGTATTCGGAGAACATAGGGGGTTGTAGCCTCCTTTTGGTTGTAGCCAAAGAATATGGGAGTTGGATCTTCCCTCAGGTTGTAACCTGGAAATATAGGGGGTGGTAGCCTCCTTCTAGTTGCAGCTAGAGAATTGGAAGTTGGTTCTTCCTTGAATGTAATTCTTAAAGACATATAAGAAAATCATTCTGTGGTTTTCTCCCGCATTAGGTTTCCACGTAAAATACTGGTGTACTGTGCATTGTGTGGATGTGTCTACTCTTGTTTATTATGCATTGATGGATATTAATTTTATATGATGCAATACCATATTAATGATGAAATGATGAACATTGTTGAATAAGTTAAAGGAATATACATTGTGGTTAAAAGGATTAATAAGTGGTATAAATTGCTCATTATTGAATCACCCCCCCTCTCAGTAATCCAACACCCATATGGTGGATCAGACTTGTGATTGTTCTCCTAAGCATTGGGTATATTGTGGTGACTTTAGTTGCTTGACCTAGGTATCCACATAGGTTACTTGCAGGGATTATTTTGCAGGTACCCTGAGTCAAATAGGGATCAGACAACATACATACTTTATGGAGGATTTTCTCTTGGGAGGAATCTGAAGAATGCATTTTGAAGCCTACAAGGGTCATTATAACCTGTTATGTTACCTCCACTCTATTTTTCAAGAGTGTCATCCCCACTTGGGAGAGGCATAACATCTTTAGTTCAGGAGGCCCCTTCAACTATTATATCTTGTTTTTATGCATCGGATTTTAGTTTCATTTAGGAGTGTGATCTATGATTATTAGTTGGCCTTAGGATTTTGTATTGCATCATGAGTTCTAAATCATTGTGGAGAAAGACTAGCCTCCCCGTCAGTCTCACCATCGTTTGAGTCAAGTACCATATTTTGGAATGTTATCAAAGTTGCCTCCCAAAAGGCGTATAGTTAATATCTCCACTACTTAGGCTCATGAACCTCCTATTCTGAGTTTTTTTTTTACTCCAACCTCCATTATGGTTGGTGGAACCCCGTGACTCCATTAGTTAGCGCTACCCATTTCATGAGCTCTACATAGTCCATGGGGACACATCCTTTTATATTTTTGAATGTTATGACTTCATCACCATCGATATTCGTTCCCCCTGGGACCTTTTTGATGGGGATGCCTTATCATAGTACTTAATCAATTCCTCGAGCCTCTAATCCTTTCTCTTTTGATATGTTGGATATAACTTTGTACATGTCATCCTTATTTCTGACACCCAACGTTGACTCTAGTTTTGGGTTGGGGGGCACGTCGCCTCCTTGTAATCCTTTTTTCAATGGGTGGGGGGAATATCCCTTAGTAATTTCCTACGATGGGGGGTTGGAATCCTCCTTCCTTTGGACCCAATCCTAGCTATAATTCTCAAGGGTAGAATTCACATATGGGTGGTGTTTATACTTCATATATCCCGATTGTCTATTTGTCGTCTGCAATGCCTTTTATGGAAAATGCTTCTTTTATGGAAAATCCTCCCCCAACCTTTGATATTACATCAGGGTGGGATCAATTTTCTAACATGTGCAACCCCCCGCATGGAGTTCCTTCATCGGGGGGTAATGGATATACTCACATGAATAATATGTATCACATTTATTTCTCCTTGCAAGCATTCCCATCTGGGATGATACCTTCACATCCTTACATATCACCAACCTCTATTAGTCATGTTGGAGATAGGTCAACAGCCTCTACAAGTCATGTTGAAAACTTGCAATCAATCATTGCAAGTCATGTTGTGAGAACAACTCTAGTCACTTCTAGTCAGACTGGACAAACATCATCAATGTCTACAAGTCATGTTGGAGATCGGCTACTAGCCTCTGCCAGTCATGCTGAGATCATGTGACCAACCACTGCAAGTCATGATGGGGACATTGATACGAGTAAGAAGCCTAGACGTATAGGACATAAGCCCAAGTTCATTTGTATACTTTAAAAAGGAGGTCACCTAACTTGTTTGTTCCCTGCTACTGTTGTGGTAAGAGAAGCATGGTCCTTGTCTCATGGTCCTTCGGATTCTAAGTCATCTTCGGTTTCCCAACAATATAATCATTCTTTGTTTGATGCAACAGTCATGCTGATGCAATATTTGGTCGACACCACTCTTGTTTTTAGGGGTGATGAATCTTTTGTCCATATTGTCTCACGTCCTATTCAACCAACCGTTGAAGAAGTGGTTGTGTCGATGCAATCTTCGATCGATCCCACTCTACTCTTGGAGAGTGAAAAGTCTTATTTTGGGGGGTGATGCATCTTTCAACCATGTCCTTAACATTTCTAGTTCTGTACCTTCTAAACAAGGGATCATTCTACTCTCTCTAAGTACACTCCCTCTAATTCCTAGGATGGTTTCCTTTGATTGGAATGATCTTGTAGAGCCTCGCCTTCATTCTTTTTCACCCTTCCAGATAATGGGAATTCGTCGATGTATTGTATACGAAGGATCCTCTGCAATTATTCTATCATCCTCGGCTTGACAATCTTTGGGTTCTCCCAAGCTTGTGTCAACTACTAGTGAGCTACTAGCTTTCGACAGAAGACCTACATGGGAGCCCTGGCCTCCCCCCATGGGACAGAGTAATCTGGCGTTTCGTCTTGAGTATGATCTTGTTGTTTGTGAGACCTCGAGCCCTGGTATTTGTGAACTGTTGAGCCTTGGTTTCATGGATGTTGAGTTTCCTTCAAATGAGGCTATCCTTGAAGCTATGATTACTAGAAAATCCCTTGTCCCAATCCTAGCAATGTTCCCTACCTAAAGAACTACTATGCATAAGCCACAAGGATATGTCGTCCTATGTACATATTATACTTTTAGGTTTTATTGTTTTCAAGTTTTGTATCCCTTAACACATGTTTTATCAGAGGTCTCTATATTAGACTTACTAACTTCTGGGTTAGTTTTTTTGGTCTTATATACATGACTTTGGAGACATTTTATTTGGTACGTTTATTTATTTCGATCCATTCTGATAGGTCATGATCTTGAAATTGGCATATAGGTTCAATATCCCCCTCCATGCATTTTTTCATTATCCGTTTCTTGTATCATTTTTCCTTAGGATCAACCCCACTGAGTTGCAACATGGAACCTTCTCTGTTGTTTATAAGTGTTGTAATTCATGTGGTAGATCCTACCTTCCGTGGGCGTCCTAACTTAGCTCCCATTGGTATTTTGGCACCCATGTTGTAAGTTTTCTATTATGCTCTGGAGTCCCTTATAGCCCCTCTATGACATTACGTTTGAAGCTCACTCTTGTTACTCAATCTAATTATTTCCACTATGTATGGAACCTCCCGGAGTCTTAGTTAATCTCTTTTAATACTCCTTAAACATGAAAATATTTTTGAGTGAACTTGTCTCTTTCACACTCGTTAAATGGCTCTAAAAGGACTTCTATTTTGGTATAAGTTTAACCCTTTACGAGACCAAATAGACTACTTAAAAAAAAGGAATACTCTAGTCACCATTGGCTAGAAGAGTTCTCCTCGGTATTATTTTATACTTTTTTGGGCCTAGGGGACTAAATCTACAAAAAAAGACACTTTTGACTTAAGTTGTAATTGCATCCCATTACCCTGCTTGCATTGTTGAGCCTAATGTTGACTCCCTCTTTCTTGTTATAATCCCTTTTTCCCCAACAATTCTCAGCATTATCCAAGCAGTGCCTTCCATATATCCTTTGCACCTTGACACCCTTTACCCATAGAGGAAACATCCCCTCGAGTGTCCATGTCCCGCATCCACTTCCCTACATTGAGAAAAGGTATGTTCCGCTACTTGGAACTAGTTGCTTACTTGTGACACTCGTTTCCTTTCCTATATCATAACATTTATTTGACTATGACAAAAAATAAAAAAATATGGGCAGGAAAAGAATATTATCTCCTATCAGAAGCAGTCGTGTCTCCTTTAAACAAAGCACAAATTCTTGAGTCTAGTTTATCCAAGGTTTGAGTTTACCATGTTCTTAGGAAGTTGAACTCGTTACTTTGATTTTACTCCTTCTACTGGTTACTCTTCCAATCCCTATAGAGAGTTTGTTGATTCCTCTTGCGTCACAAAATTTGGTCAAGGATCAATGATGCCTAATTTATTCATATGTCTCATGTTATTGTTCAAAGTAAGTCTAAGCCTATGTCGGTCATTTCTCAGAACTCTTGACTTTGCATGTTGACCATCCCTTTACAAGTGAACCTCAAAATCACATGAATTTGTTTTCCTACCTTACACCATGGGCCTACTTTCATCATTGGTAGGTGACCTTGAACCCAACAAATCACATCTCTCCATTGGTCGTTGATTGGGGGGTTTCCCTTGTGTTCGAAGGAAATAAATATATTCACGCATTGGGATTCATGCAGTGTGTTGAATTCCATTATACCCTATTAGTGGTTTCCTCTCCTTTGTTGACAGTTTTCATTATTGGTTTCTAGTCATAGGGTCTCTTTCATGTACTACTTGCATTGGTACATATGAAAGATGCACATGGTCGTTGGTTCATGAACATCCTATTCGTTCGAGCTCTTCCTAATCATCAAGATATTTCTTTTCACCTCACGTCGAATGATGGGAGATGTGTTAATTATCTCCTTTAAATGGGTCTCCTTCCATAGACTTCAACTCATCTATACTGGAATTGAGATCTAGAGTTATATGAGTACCTAGAGGATTGGAATCATCAGTGGTAGGTTCTCCTTCCATCGAAAATTGGGAATACATTAATGTAT
Source organism: Picea engelmannii (assembly GCA_009831015.1). Lineage (NCBI taxonomy): Eukaryota > Viridiplantae > Streptophyta > Pinopsida > Pinales > Pinaceae > Picea > Picea engelmannii. Next base: position 177,128 of record ML784270.1, read on the forward strand.
CCTTATCGAAGGATTCTTCAATTGTTTGACCTCAACACCCTTATTCAAACTCGTGGAATGTACTCGGTTCCTTGACACCTACTTTCATTATTGGTGGGTTGTCTCTCATTTTTTAATGGTATACCTTAATGATCGGTAATCAAACAAAGTCTCATTGTGTTCGACTTCAACCCCTTTATTCACATGATGTAGACTTGCACCTTTGGAAGATAGTGTAGAAGACCTCCAGTTCACAGTAGCATGATCACATATCCGTTGTTGTCTTTCATTGGACCAGTACCTATATGACTTCAGTGATTGTGGAATATCAAGTTGTACTTCATTGTATACAAATATCTTCAGTTTATTTTGAGACGGGAATCCATTGTGTCTTGTTCATGACTATGAAAACCTATGGTGTGTGTCCACTTTTTGTTTCCTATTCATGGCCATAAAAAACTATTTGATATATATCCACATGGATATGTATTGTATTTCAGTTTGGCAGTCATGTGTATAAAGTCAATATGAATTGTAATATTCTCATGAGTAACTAGTTTTTCTAGCTGAGTCCTCATTACTCAACTTCTGGGAATTATAATGTATTTCATCCATCACATTTGATTCTCTAACCTCACACATTAGGGGACATCTGTTATAGCATTTTTTTCCACACTCCATGCATCTTGCTTTGATGGCCTTCCATTTCCCTCTATAGACTCAAGTTCCCCCATTTTTCTCACTCCGGAGTAAAAAAATGAAAGTTTTTTACATATACACGGGCCATAGTTAGACAACTCAAGTATACGCAGGTTGCTCCATTACGTCCCACGTACATCGGGTTTTGTGCTAAAAAATTAAAAATATTTTGGGTTTCCACGCCATGTCACGAGATCCATGATACTTGACCCTCCATATACTGGAAATGCTCTGACTCGATCCTTCAATTACATTTGGAGGCTATAAATTGATCCATGCACAATCCTTGAATGCACACATCATTGAGAGCAAAGACAGTCTGGATAAATTTCACTTCATATTGAGTCAGCATCCCTTTTTCCTTGAAATTCTGAACTTCTTGTGTTCAACCCCCAAGCTCTTCCTATCTTGAGAAGGAGAAACACAATTACTCCTACTACTTGTGATCTTTCCTTTATGGAGGATTGAACTGGTCAAGGCCCAACTGGAGGGACTTAGTTTCCCGGTTCCGATATGTGTCGTTACAGAATTTTGTCACCTATGTACTTCTATTGATTAATTTAATAGAAATACTCTTTTCCCATCCAATTATATGTCACAAATATCTACATTATTTTCCATGAACATATTTGTTATACATGTTAATAGATTATGCTAGTTTATATGCTAACTTTCAATATAATTTATATATGCTTGTATATCTTGATTGTTGAAGACAAGTTGTAGGCATCAAGCTTTCGATTGTGAGCTAAACTGAGGTCTTCTTCGGACATCTAGATGAAGTATGATATTATCCTTCTCTTGTTATCATTTCTATTTATATAGCATACTTGAGATTAGAGTTGATTTCTAGGTGTCATTCTATCTATTGTGGTTTATCCCTTTCCATAGATATTTTCCTCATAACACCCATACCTGTTATGATGGGTAAAAAAGGATGCAAAGATCATGGTCACTAAGTAGTGTAATATAAAATTTTCTATAAGTGAAAACTATATTTGTTAGAAAAGTAGATAAAGATAAGTTTTAGATGCATATTTTATTAAAGAAATGATAAACACATTGTTGTAGAAAAATCTCCCTGCGGACAGATAGACCTCCTCTTGAGAGATAGACCCTTAACTCTAAGACAGAAGGTGCTTAACATGGACACTGACTTCATTTTAGATATAATCAAGTTGATAAACAAAAGAGAAGGAGGAAGGTGTGTACCTTATGAACGTCGTTTGTCCCTACAAGGTCCAAGATGAGCTTCAATCTTGAGCTCCTTGGTAGGTCCTGCAAGACAAACACAAGTACAAAAGACTTCCTACTCTATTGAGATTAGCTAAAACATAGATCCATCTACTGCAGACAAACTTATATGAAACAAGTACAAGTTTGAAAGAAACAAGCCAAGCATTGATTGCATTAATGAGAACAACAATGAAGAAAACTTACAACCATAGACAACTCTAAGCCTTAACTCTAAGACAGAAGGTGCTTAACATGGACACTAACTTCCTTTTAGATCTAATCAAGTTGATGAACAAAAGAGAAGGAGGAAGGTGTGTACCTTATGAACATCGTTTGTCCCTGCAAGGTCCAGGATGAGCTTCGATCTTGAGCTCCTTGGTAGGTCCTGCAAGACAAACAAGAGTACAAAAGACTTCCTACTCTATTGAGTTTAGCTAAAACATAGATCCATCTATTGCAGACAAACTTATATGAAACAACTACAAGTTTGAAAGAAACAGGCCAAGCATTGATTTCATTAATGAGAACAACAATGAAGAAAAATTACAACCATAAATGTGAGTGCAGCAGCTTCATCAAGCTCTCCTTGTCCAACCCTTGCTCAAAAGCTCCACGATCAGAATGACAATACTTTCACTGATTATTATCCTCCACTTCTCATGAGATCATAAGTTTGGTATCTCTAAACTCCTCTCTCCCCCTCTCCTCCATGGAAATCCCTCATTATATAAGATTTGGAGGTTTAATCACCATGGAGAGGATMTCTCATCAGATCCACTAACAAAGGGATCTCTAAGATATTTAGGGAGAAAATATCTCTTAAGGATTTTGGGGAGGAAATATCTCTGAAGGATTTTAAGGAGGAAATATTTCAACCATCCATGAGATCCTCCACCTTCCCTAAAAAATAGGAAACCAAATGTGAGGTGGATTCTCACACTTAATTACTTTCTTTTTCATGAATATTAATAATAATTCATGTGCACTTGATTCTCATACTTAATCAATTTCTTTTCCATGAATATTAATAATAATTCATGTGCACTTGGTATTTTGGGCTTCATGTAATACATCCCTCCTCCACATTGACTAGGGATTGTGACATAAGTTATTCCATGGTGTCAAGGTGTATGAGACACTTATATGACACTTTACGACACTTAGGGCGAGGTACCTAGGTGTGCAAATTTCATGTGTAACAGAATGCCCCCTAAAGTGTGAGGTCAGAAGAGAGAATGATGGCCGAAACACTTTACAAATATTTTAAAGCAAGGGTGTGGACTCGGAGAACCCAGTAGAAGCTGCAAACAACCATCAAACAAATGTTATGACATGTTTCAAACCCAAGGAATGCATACCTATGCTTGAGTGATAAAATACTTTCAAGGTATGACCGCCATAAATACACTGCGGATCCATAATTATATTGAGAAAGAGATATAGCCACTGAGGATACAGTGTGTATCTATACTCCTATGACCTGAACTGATCGTAGCCATGAATAATACACAGTGGATCTATGAGATGACAAGACATAGCCATGACCAATACAAAGTGGATCTATGTAACAGTATATGTGTCAATGTTCAAGAGAAACTCTGTCGCAACCTGGGAAAAGTACATATCAGAGTGATCACTCAACCCAGGGTCTTCTTACGGATCCCGATGTAGTATGAATCTAACCATGTGAATAGATGTCCTGATATCGAACATGGCAGAAACCACTTGATTACTAGTCAATGATGTAAACCGTTAACAAGCACGGGGGAGGTCACCATTGATGTCAATGATTCCCAAGGTACTCTAGTACATTCCAACGAATGTGAATGGAGGAGTTGAAGTCGAACATCTGTGGAATCATCCGATCAGAGGTCAATGATGCAAACCCATTATCGAACGTGAGGAGGCCTACCATTGAGTCATGCAGGTCCCAAAGTACTAACATGTTCTAAGTCTAGTTCTTGGATAACGTGTTGAAGTCGACAGGAATAGACTCGTCGAAGGAGGGCCTTAATGTATCCCCCATCAACGACATGAAACAGACACAAAGATGTAATTGGTAGATCAAATGAACATGGACTGACACGGGTATTTATACAAGATATTTGTGATGGCTGACTCTCGAGGCGGATACTTCCCTTGAACACTGAGGCACAATAGAAGAAACATGACATGGACCAAAACATGATGATGCAGTGGATACTATGACTTTCGTCGGGTGACCCAAAGGAGTAAGAAAAACTCAGAGGATTGGTTCAGTGCAGAGGTTCAGTGGATTAATATGTGCGCAGACAAAGTGTCGTGTTCAAGGGAGACTCTAAGAGTTATTGGTAACGTTCTCAAAAACTGCTTGGCTTGCTTCCTTCAATTTTTCCCCCATCCAGATAGACGAGTACCTCTTTTTAATTTAACGAGCTCGAGGAGGGTAACACCTGCTCGATATAACTCACCTTCAGTAAGTTCCTCTTTCTTTGTTTAACGAACTGGAATAAGTAAGGGTTCGGTCTCGTATGGGCCCTTCAGTGTATAATTGTTTAACGAGTCCAGAAAAGGTAAACTCGATGGTTTTTCATATTTAGAGAGTCTGAAAACAACTTAAAGGTGACTCCAATGTTGTCCTTTTTTGTAATGTTAGTCTCGTGAGGCCGAAAAAGAGATAAATTATCACTCGAAAGACGCCCTTTCAAACCTTTTAACGAGTGGGAAAGGAAGCAAGATCACTCGACAATATTTTCATGTTTAGAGAGTCTGAAAAGAGCTTAAAGAAGACTCCAAGGGGTTCCTTTTTCGTGTATCCATACAGGTCCAAAAAAGAGATAAAAGTATACCTGGATGCATTCTCATGTATTTATGAGCACGAGAAAGAACAAAGACTAAGCTCGGTATGCCCCCAACTTGAAAGCTAATGGCTTAACTCCAGAATGATCATCAAAGGCTGGAGACATGTCCTCCAAGATTCAATTCATTCATCGACTTTGAGGTTGTCACCAATTTCTCTACTAGATGAGAAAAAGGAGAAGGGTGGATGAAAAGAAGGTTCAAGAGAGGTGATTGTTTCATTTTTTAACGAGCTTGACACAGGAAAATAACTATGCTCAGGGTTCCAGGTTCGATCCCCAGATTGTTGTTTCATTTTTTAACGAGCTTGCTACAGAGAGAAAAACCATGCTCGTGGCCTTTGTTTCATTTTTTAATTAGCTTGCCACAGAGAAGAGAAAAACTATGCTCGTGGACTCTACTTGATCATGGCTTCTAAGAGAATAACACTCTGGAAGGATACCATGTCAAGGGACAAAACTCGGTCATGGCTTCCAAGAGATCTTCGCTTGATGGAAGATAATCACTCTGGAAGGAAGACATATCGAGGGTTGCGACAGGGGTAAGGAGATCAGGCTCCAATAGCCCTACTGAAGAAATCACCATGTTGACTATCGGATCCAAATCATTGGAAGTCAAAGGCATGGGAGACAATGCCACATAATTAACATGCGGCAGGGACGATACTATCTACATATAAGAACCATTTAGGGAGGTAATCCAGTCAGGACCGATGAATGAAAATTGATCAATAGTCACAATTCTTCCATCGTGAGGGAAAGATATCACACGAAAAAGAGTGGACACAATAGCTTTCATGGCATAGACATAATCCTGCCCAAGGAGTAAAGTGAAATCCAAGGGGTCTCAAACTACCATGACATCAATAAAGACAGTTTTCCCTCCCAAAGTTACAAGGAACTGAGGAAGGGTCCCTAATGGTTGGTTGGTTCTTCTATTAAAAGATAATAGATTATGTGTAACCGGCGCAAGCTGCGGACAACCCAAAGCACACCAAGCAACAGAAGACAAAATACTAAAGGACGCACCTTCATCTATCAATGTTTGATGAACGTCCCAACCACAAACCTGTACTGTAATCTGGAAAGGAATGTGAGAGGGAAGACGAGGTCTAGTTAGCGCACCCCAATCAAAAAGGATGGTCTCATTACTTGGAGGGGGTTTCACGGGAGAAGGAGGAATGCCCCCTGGCACGGTAGATTCTGTATCAACGAGAAAAACGTGGGCAATATCGGGTTTACTCTCTAGAGGGAGAATAGGATCGACCAATGGTGGACTTGGACCGAGCACTTTGGCACTCTTTAGAGGAAGAGACTGATGACAGAACCGGATCGACCACTTGGGTTTCATTCTCCAAGGGGAGAATGGGGTCGACGGGTGGAAACGGATCGACCTCTTTTGTGTCACTCTCTAATGAGAGAGAGGGGTCGACTGAGAATGAAAATGGATCAACCACTTGGGTTACACTCTTTTGATGAAGAGTGGGGCTAATCGATGACAGAACTGGATCAACTACTTGGGTTTGTGGTTCAATCGAGGAGGAAACTAGATTGACCATTTGATCAACCGGACTAACCGGGGATGGAACCGAATTGACCAGTCCATCAACTAACGATGGGTCGGGGGAAATCTTATGATAACCTTTTGGAAGTTGAAGTTTTTCTAAAAGAGAAGAAGCCTCATCCATACGAAGGCAAAGGTGAGAGTAATGATCACCTTTGCATAACATGCAAGGAAACTTGACAGTTGTCTTCTTCTTACCAGCCTTAACGTCACTAGTTGACGGGGTATCATCGGCATGACCGGCAGAGGCCGATGATGCGGAGGACCACATTTCTAAGACCTTGATAAGACCGGGACAATCCCTCAGAAAGTGGTCACCCTTACAAAGGCTGTAAGGGAATTTGGGTTTCAGATTCTTCATTTAAATCTTGTTGACCTCATCAACACTCCCAGTACTATTAACAGTAGTTGGTTGCTTGGATCCAACATCTGATGTTGTTGGGGCCTTGGTCCTTTTCGAGCTCTTCTTCTTCTTCTCTTTCTGTTTCTTCTTCTTCTAATCAACCTGGCTACTTGCTTTAGAGATTTTTCTAGGCGAAGAAGGATAAATGGAAGGAGACTTAATGGGCAAAGAAGGTCAAAAGTCGACATGAGGTTGATGTGTGGGTGGTGTACTAACATCTAAAGTATTAGGTGCAGTTGAAACATTGGGAGGATTCGAGATCATCGGAGTGGGGAATAACCAAACTGGTAATCCGATGGTGAGTCCTGGAAGACTCAGTGTGGAAATATACGGAGGACCAAAGTTTCCAAAAGAAGGAAAGGTGTAAGGTTCCCCGGGGCAAGGGGTTCCTCCATCGGTACTCTCAAGATTTGACGACATTAATACTGACTCGACCTAAGGTCCACTAAGTAAAACAAATAACACACGCTATGAATCTGAGAAGCAATCAATCAAACAAACCTTCCCACGATGAAACCATTAGTTGGTGATGAAATCCAACATCACGAGGTCAAAATAAGAAGGGGCGGGGATAGAATGGGTGGATCAGTTACTTTGGCAACCTGCTTAACGTACTTATGCCTTGGTGCAAACTTCCACGCAGTAATTGTGGATTTACCCTTCAAGGAGCCCGAATGAGTTTGACCAACGTCTGTTCCAGGTACAGTGAGACTTCCCTTCACTGTCACCTTGTGTAAGACCCTAAAGATTGTGGCTACTAAGGTCACCAACTCGTAGTCAGCCCCTAGGTGGGTATAGTCGACAGTCCATTCCAAATGTAAGGGCAGGGTATCTAGCCCGAAATCAACTTGAAAGGCTTCCACTCAACATTGTGGGTATACATTCAAGCGACCCCCATAATACAATCCGACTACTACAATCAGTCAAACCACGGAGGGATAATCTTCGTAGCTCTCCCGAGTGCGACCTCGTGCGTAACCCCTGTGTGAGAGGGGGATCCCAGAAAACCTATACGACAATTGGATTTCACTCTCCCTACTGCAAGATACTAAGTTTGTTTGATAGATTTGGAAAGTTATCCTTTCAACCTATTCCAAAGCCCTACACCTTAAACTAATGTAGGTTTGTTAACAAAGATGTAAAAATTCTGATAAATTTTAGTTAAGCATTGATTTTAGTGGTTGTTGTTTACTCAGAGGTGTATAAGAGTGAATATTGATGATATTATGACTCAGTTCCCAAAACATGCACAAGAAATGATAAGCAGTCTTTTCTTTCAATGAATGTCTATTTTAAGGGAAAGAGAAGGATTTTCGTTTCACTTTCAAACACCAATATGCAATGACCTCATGCAATAGTCCTCATAAGGAATCCAATACAATGCTAAAATGTTTATATGTGACTGATGATCAGTTGGATGTAACGCTTCCTATGCTAATCCGACTGCAAGATCTGTGAGATTGAAGCAACCGGAAGCAAACTCCACATAAACAAAAAGACACCCTTGTTGCGATCAAACAAGAGAAAGAAAACCAAAAACTCAAAAGGAAGGAGAAATAGCTTGGACAAGATGACTCAAAGATTAGAAAGAAAAGTAGAAAAGACCTTTGAAACCACTTTACAAAGTTTTCACTCATCCAGACAAACGAGAAGAAAACGACAAATTGCCTCCAAATCATGAAGGACAAATTGCAAAGTAAGGACAAATGTCAAACAATCCAAACAAAAGAGGATGAATCCTTAGAAAACAGGGTACTGAAGGTCAATACCAAGATGAATTGAAATTATGAGACCCTGAGCAAGTGTAAAAAGAAGAAACAAAGCCCAAAAATTTGATAAACTAGAAGATTTTCCACAAAAAATGGGAGCGCTCTGGTGTAAGAGGCACCAGAGAGTTATAACGCTTTGTGTAAGACCTTCAGGGAGTGTTGGCACTCTGATAATAAGGCAGGGGAGCTCCCTACTTCAAAAATCTCAGGAAAAATTCTAGAAATTCAAAAATTCAAGAAAATTCAGCCAATCAGGGTGATCATGATGACACAAAGAGGCAATCAAACCATTCTAAGAATACAAAATTCAATGGAGAAGATCAAATGAGTGGGCAAAGGGCCAAGACAAGATCTGGGAAAGGAAACACAAATTAGATTTCATCCCCAGTGGAGTCGCCAATTTCTGTTGTAGGAAAATCTCCCTATGGACACGTAGACCTCCTCTTGAGAGCTAGACCCTTAACTCTAAGACAGAATGTGCTTAACATGGACACTGACTTCCTTTTAGATCTAATCAAGCTGATGAACAAAAGAGAAGGAGGAAGGTGTGTACCTTATGAATGTCATTTATCCCTACAAGGTCCAAGATGAGCTTCGATCTTGAGCTCCTTGGTAGGTCCTGCAAGACAAACAAAAGTACAAAAAGACTTTCTACTCTACTGAGATTAGCTAAAACATAGATCCATCTACTATAGACAAACTTATATGGAACAAGTACAAGTTTGAAAGAAACAGGCCAAGCATTGATTGTATTAATGAGAACAACAATGAAGAAAACTTACAACCATAGATGTGAGTGCAACAGCTTCTTCAAGCTCTCTTTGTCCAACCCTTGCTCAAAAGCTCCACGATTAGAATGACAATACTTTCACTGATTATTCTCCTCCACTTCTCATGAGATCATAAGTTTGGTATCTCTAAACTCCTCTCTCCCCCTCTTCTCCATGGAAATCCCTCATTATATAAGATTTGGAGGTTTAACCACCATGGAGAGGATCTCTCATCACATCCACTAAGAAATGGATCTCTAAGATATTTAGGGAGAAAATATCTCTTAAGGATTTTGGGGAGGAAATATCTTTGAAGGATTTTAAGAAGGAAATATTTCAACCATCCATGAGATCCTCCACCTTCCCTAAAAAATAGGAAACCAAATGTGAGGTGGATTCTCACACTTAATTACTTTCTTTTTCATGAATATTAATAATAATTCATGTGCACTTGATTCTCACACTTAATCTATTTCTTTTCCATGAATATTAATAATAATTCATGTGTACTTGGTATTTTTGCCTTTATGTAATATATCCCTCCTCCTTATTGACTAGGGATTATGACATGGGTTATTCCATGGTGTCAAGGGTGTATGAGACACTTATATGATACTTTACGACACTTAGGGCGAAGTACCTAGGTGTGCAAATTTCATGTGTAACACACACACACACACACAATGATGTGATCTTTGGATTCATATTTCAAGGTCCCTTGGATTCCTAATGAAGAATCATAGCCTGTGATGGTTCATATTCCTTCACATTGGTAACCCTGATGGATTACATTTCCAACATTCCCCCCCCCCCTTAATTCGAAGGGGTGTATGTGAGTCAAAGGTGAGGGTTGATATCTGAAAGTGGGCAGCTGAAGTCCGGAAGTGTGCAGTTGTTGATGGTTGAATGTGCTTTCTGAATTTAGTGGTTTTGGGATGACAAAAAAGTGAATGGTAATGGTGGTTTAAGGAAGACCACAAACCACTCTAGTGGTTTAAGGATGACCACAAACTATGGAACCCTGCTCCACGCTCAATGGTTCCCAGAACATTTCCTAAGTTAGCTAGAATATGGAAGGTGATGTCTTCTTCTAATTGGAAGTGATATCGATGTTGGTTAAAGATGACCATAAACTATGATGTAGAAGAAGATGAAAGTCTTCTACCAAGTGGAGGTTTAAGGAAAACCATAAATTGTTGTCTAGCAGAAGTTTTAGGCCTTCTATTAAGTGGTGATTTAAGGAAAACCACAAACCAATCACGCTCGCTTGTTATTGTTCGACCGATAGGGCTTCGAAACTTGAAGTATGACTGTCAATCATTGATGTTGTTCCCCCTTGTCAGGGACAAGGTGAGAAGATTCAAAGCCTTTCTCTGCAAGATGCATCAATACTTGAGAGTGAATTTGTTGGTATGATTGACATATCTTCTTAACGGTTGATGACCATCATGACCAAGAATTCATCCACCCATAATGGTTATTTACTCTTACAGTTGTCTTGCATTTGAAACACCTATCTAAAGGATGATTATGTTTTCCACAATGCTCGCAAGGATTAAGATTGAAGCATTGATCTTCAACACGACCAACTCGCTCGCAATGTTGGCATATTGGAATCTTCTCTTGAACTGGAGCATGTGAATCAGAAATTTCTTAAAGGTTTCCAACACTCTGAAATCTGATCCATTTGTTGTAATCCATATTATGAAAGGTGGTCCATCCTTTTCATATCCTATGCTTGTTATGCCTGATTTCGTCTCTAGGTCTGATGATATCCTTGGAAAGAGGAAGATGATCTTTATCTACATTTGAATATGTGGCTATCTCATTGATTTGTTGTTGTGTTGGTTTTTGGTGTGAATCCACATTAGCATCTTCATCATATTCGAAAATAGGGTTCTGAACAAGGACTGGCTCAGAATTTTGTTGAAGTTGTGAAACTTTTTCAAGTGTGATTATATTGTCCACATAAGAGAGGATTAGAGTGTTTAGTAACTATAAAAGTTCCTCAACTCGATCCATAGATCAGAACTCACAGGGTTTCTTGTAACTTCACCCTTGATTATTGAGATTGAATGAGTCTCCTCTCATTCTCCAAAGAACCAAAAAATTCTTGGCATGCCCTCAAGAGACTGGTATATCAAGGATGGCAACAAGTGTAAAATCATTTGATAGGCACTTTTCTAATGGCCTCAAATTTCTGGAATGCTCAATCAAAGTCCCAAATATTTGAGCAGTCCAATATTATGCAGTTGATTGTTGGTCTTTTATGGAGGGTCTTCCCAACTCAAGTTATGGAGTTGGAAATAAACATATGCATATTCAAGTTTACTTTCAATATGAATTCATATTGAAATGGTCTCAACTACGAAAAGGAATTCAACCATGTCTAAGAGGAGATCGATGCATATGAGATAATGACGAGCATTGGTGACCACCAACTAGGCTTCCTCTCACCCTTCAGGGAGTTGTCCTAATTGGTGATTTATTCCTTTAGTGGAATGTGGGTTAAGAATTCCTGTGAGGAACTGAAAATGATCGATGACATGGTGGTGAATCTCCTCGACGACGTGACTGGTGATGGTAATGGAAACCCTAATTTCCACTCACTCGATGCATGTACTCGTTACTCGCTACTATTTCTATGATGCGATAATCGAGTAATCCTAAGATCGAGTCTCATAAATTAATTGCTCAAGTCTCAAAGTGCTCACAACTCTTCTTACATAGCTCTATCTATGCACATATCTGCAAGTTTCGTGTAATTTCTAGTAGAAGAAAGAACAAACCAACGACAATGGTGGACTGGCGGCTGGTATTGATCACAATGTTTTGTTCATATTGTTAACCCCGGTACTATTGCACTGGAAGGTCAGCCATCACCCATTATCCTTCTAAAATCCTCCTTCTAAGTGTCACTCGGGATTATCTATTCCCGACTTTGAACCCTCATTAGAACACAATAAATGGAGTGAAATCACAAAGAGTATGGTAGGTTCTCCTTATCTGAAAGCGATAACAAAACCCAATGCCTCATGATGCTCTTCTCTGACATCGACAAATATTCCCACTGCATCTATAATATCCTCAATAACGACGTCGTTAAGTAGTTGGGCATCAATGTCTCCCAATCTATGAAGTTATCTGCCAAGTCATGAATTTGCTTGCCAAGTGTGGAAATAATTTTAGCACCGCCCAATATAGCACAACGACCTCTGGTGGTTCATTTGTAAGAAAAATTCCAATAAAATAACTTCTCCCCACCTTGGCGAAGTGCGTGAGATATTTTCGACGGAGCCAAAGGAAGAAAAATTGATTTCTTGATACTAGAGAAGGAAAATGCATGACCTCTTGCACCCCAAGTAATAATAACTCCAATAATCTTCTTCCAGCTACTAACACAATAGATTAGGGTTAGGTTTTTGAGTTAATATACATGTGGGAGGGAGAAAACGACCCTGACATTAATGAGGAAGGTTGACTCGCAGAATAGCAGGTCAAATATGTTTCTACATGAAAATGGGAGATATGTGTTTCATGCACATAGAAGAATATCCAGAGAAACGTTGACCAACTAGAGGGGCACATATTGCAAGCAAGGACAATGATGTAGAGAATAATCAGACCCGTAGAGAGACGTTTCTACACATAGAAAATGAAACTTCAAAGAATTGGTATGGACAACTACCATAGACAATCAAAGACTGAGGTGGCTCTGATACCACTGTTAGACAAGTAGATAAAGATAAGAGTTAGATGCATATTTTATTAAAGATATGATACACATATATATACAATAAATTCACCTTTGGATTCATCTTTTAAGGTCCCTTGGACTCTTAATGAAGTTTTATGTGACGATTCATATTCATTCACATTGGTAACCCTAACTGACTAAGTTTCCAACAATATTGATGAGATGTAGATGTAGCACCACTTGATGTGTGTGGTGTAGTTTTTGTAAGTCCCTACATGTACATGAGGGATGTGATATTCAAGAGGATAGAAACCCAATACCACTTGAGGGATGTGATATTCAAGAGGATAGAAACCCAATACCACTTGTTCAACGATGGGAGGTTCTTCATCATCAATGCACACAAAGGTAAATCCAAGATCTCTTTGGTAAGTGATAACCAATACAAAATCCTAATTAGCTAAAGTAGGAAGTTTATATTACCCTTCTTTAGATATAATCAATAAGGAGATGAGTTGCTAAAAGTAGAGGCATCTTTAAAGATATGTACTAAAGGAAAAAACACACCAATTGAAGGAGCTTTTGTGTGCATATAAAGAAGTGTTCTAGGAGTCTGAAGGGTTACCACCTAAAAGAGAAGTGGAACACATTGATATAAATTGTTGCTTGAGTCACCATTTCCAAACATAGGACTATATAGTTAGTCCATACTAGAAGTGAATGAAGTGAAGAAATAGCTTCATAAATTATTGGAGAAGGGTATAATTCAAGAAAGTACCTCAACTTGTGGGTCACTTATCATCATAGGGCCCAAGAAAAATGGGACCTATAGATAGTATATTGGCGAAAAAGATATGAATAAGATAACTCTAAAAAATCAATATCCTCTTGTCACGGTTGACTTGCTAGATCAATTGTAGCATGCCAAGTACTTGACCAAGTTGGATCTCAAACCGAGATACCACCAAGTATGAGTAAAATGAGAAGACACTTAGAAGACTTCCTTCAATACTAGGAAATGCTTATATCGATGGTTGGTAATGATTTTCGGTTTATTTAATGCACTAGTTACATTTATGCATTTGATGAATGATATATTGCATCCCTTTCTAGATTCATTGGTAAGTGTAATTGGATGATGTATTGATTTTTAACTATAACTACAAAGATAATATCTCACATCTCATGTAGGTGTTAGAGACCCTAAAAAATCATAAACATCTAGGAAACCTTAAGAAATGTTAATTTTCCTAGTAGTTCTTGGTGTACTTGGGGTATGCGATTGGGGGAAGGAACCTCAAGAAATGATCTTATGAATATGGATGCCATCATAAAGTGTCCAACTAGCACCAATGTCGCTAAATTTAGGAGCTTTTTGGAAGCAAAATAATACTTTTGGAAGTTTATAACATCCTTTTTAGTTGTAGTTGCACCACTTTGTGCCATAATAGCCAACGATAAGAGTTTCTAGTGGGGAAATAATCAATAGAAGGATTTTGAAGAGATGAAATGAAAAGTTAGTTAAGAATTAGTTATTGCATTGCTCAATTTGGGTAAACCCTTCAAAATCAATATAGATGTAAGTGGATATGCTATGAAAGTGATCTTGATGAAATGAGGTAAGCATGTATGCTATCATTCAAAAATGTTCCATGGTGGAATCCTGAAGTACCCTACATATGATAATGAACTCGATGTCATGGTTGAAATTATTTAGGAAATGGAAGAACTATCTAATAGGCAAGGAAACCATCATCTGCACTAATTACTAGCCACTACAATGTTTGCAAGCCCAAAGTAAGCTTCAACAAACAAAACATTATAAGTAGATAGGGGTTTTACAACAATTTCATCTTATCATGAAATATAAGAAGAATAGTAATAATAAGTAGTATAGATACTTTCAAGGCTACCCACTCTCAAGATCATAAATTTGGGTACTCTTATGCATATGGAGCCTCACAAGGTCTTCAGTTAGTGAACCTATGACATAGCGCCTGCGTTCGTGGGGTATTAAAGAATACCCCTAGTTTCACTAGATATTGATAAATACCTCCCAAAATCCTTTTTTTGAACCCCCCTACCAATACATATTTTCAATCAAAGAAACCCCTATTTTTACTAGATACCCCTTTTTATACTCTCCAATACCTATAAACCCCCTGAGACCCCACACCCCCCCAATACCTACAATATATTGACTTTATTTTTCATAATTAAAAAAAACCCTTTATGAATGAACATGATAAAATATTGGTCAAGAAGGTGAAGACCCTGTGTGGAGCCTTTCACCCATGTTGTAGACGAAAAGGAATACATAAAAGATGAGGAAATCAAGGAGGTATTTCAACAACTACAAGGCCAAGTTCATGAAGAAGAAGGTGATAGAAAGGTTTATTGTCATATATATGATGGGTTGCTCTACAAGATTGATAAGCTTATGTTCCTAAAGGAGAAATATTGCAAATTATCATAGAAGCTTACACCTCCAAAGTTTGAGGGCATCTTGGTTTTAGGAAAATAGTGTCCAACCTATACAGGTATGTTTATTGGCCTATAATGTAATTAGAAGATGCAGATTAATTTATTAAAGGATGCATACTTTGTTGAACCAACAAACCTAAAAAAGAAAATCAAGGCTTGTACCATCCCTTATTTGTATCTACTAGACCATGGGAGAGCATATCCATGTATTTCATGGGTGATTTTCCAAGAACCAGGAGGGGAAATGACTATCTATTTATGGTAGTGTACCGATTTAGTAAGATGTGCATTCTCATGCCTTGTAAAAACACCATCAAGGGAAAAGATGCAACCATTATGTTCTTTGAAAAGGTCTAGGTGCACTTTGGGATACCAAGGAACATCATATCAAATTGAGATATTGATCCTAAATTAGTGTGAAACTAATTTGTTACACTAATTTGAATTCTTATACAGAGCTTTTGAATTTTCCTATAATTTTGTTAAAAAAATTGGCTTAAAGAAATTAAAATCAATAATTTAAAGAATTGAAATTGAGAATGTAACACAAATAATCATAGACAATACTTAGTAAATTAATAATGAAATTCACCCCACCTAAGCTACATCTTCGAGCCCGCTTCAATTGAAGAATCAATCCATTAAAAATGATGCAAAGTACAACATTTCATCTCTTTACATCAAACAATGGTCCTCAATTTGCAAAAGAGTCACTAATGTTATCTAGGAAGACGATAGCAGAGACCTCCCAACCTTCAATGACTTCTTCCCATAACAATGAATACAAACTTGCCTATTTTCCCATTAAAAGGTCTTCTCCCTACCTTCAAATACAACTTAATCCTCTATAAAATCACATCCCAAGAACATGGTACAGTTTTAAAGTGATATTCTTTTTTACAAAATATTAAGTTTCAAATCCCCTTGAATCCCCCCTTTTCTTTTTCACAGGGATACATCTATCCCACATGTAATACTTAGCATGATTACATACTATATATAAAACCTTGTTGATTGTGTATAAGGTGTAGTAATGGCACGTAAGGAGCACTTTGTGGTTTCATTAATGGTATGTGATGCACATAGGTAGTGTTTGTTGGCCCGATATATTATAATTTTTTAAAATACTATTTGCTTAGATTTATCACACATTGATGGAGATTTTGAATCGTAATATATTTTTAATTGTAACCTCCACGCATATCATTTGAAAACAAAGTTTCTGCCACGTTGAAGCAAGGGTCACAAACCTTTGGGGATTACCATATATGTTCGAAGACCAAACAAAATATTGGTCCACATTTCAACAATGTACCTTGTTTTTAAGGTTAATAAAATGGTGTTTGATTGACCCCATTCAATAAAATGTACGTTGTTTTTAACTTCAACATGCCATAAATTTGTGTAACATGTTTCCTTTCTATTGGTTAATGGTCAATGTGTTAGAATATGATTGGTACACATTTCAACAATGTATCTTGTTTTTAATTTCAATAAAATGGTGTTTACATGCCATAAATCTTGTCACATGTTTCCTTCCTATTGGTTAATGTGTTAGAATATGATTGGTACACATTTCAATAATATATCTTGTTTTTAACTTCAATAAAATGGTGTTTGATTGATCTCATTCAATAAAATGTACGTTGTTTTTAACTTCAATATGTCATATCTAATCAAACACCATTCACTTCAATATGCCATATCTAATCAAACACCATTCAATAAAATGGTGTTTACATTTCAACAATGTATCTTGTTTTTAACTTCAATAAAATGGTGTTTGATTGATCTCATTCAATAAAATGTACATTGTTTTTAACTTCAATATGCCATATYTAATCAAACACCATTCACTTCAATATGCCATATCTAATCAAACACCATTCAATAAAATGGTGTTTGATTGACCTCATTCAATAAAATGTACGTTGTTTTTAACTTCAACATGCCATATCTAATCAAACACCATTCAATAAAATGTACCTTGTTTTTAACTTCAACATGCCATATCTTTTACATATGGTGTTGCCATATCTTTTACATATGGTGTTTGATTGATCCCATTCAAATTGTGTTGGAAAGCTTTTATCTTTTACATATGGTGTTTGATTGACTCCATTCAAATTGTGTTGGAAAGCTTTTGATGAGATATTTGACATGTATAATGTGTYAGAATATGATTGGTCCACATTTCAACATTCAATAAAATGTACGTTGTTTTTAACTTCAACATGCTATATCTTTTACATATGGTGTTGTCATATCTTTTACATATGGTGTTGTCATATCTTTTACATATGGTGTTTGATTGATCCCATTCAAATTATGTTGGAAAGCTCTTATCTTTTACATATGGTGTTTGATTGACTCCATTCAAATTGTGTTGGAAAGCTTTTGATGAGATATTTGACATGTATAATGTGTCAAAATATGATTGGTCCACATTTCAAAAATGTACCTTGTTTTTAACTTCAACATGCCATATCTTTTACATATGGTGTTTGATTGACCCCATTCAAATTGTGTTGGAAAGATCTTATCTTTTACATATGGTGTTTGATTGACCCCATTCAAATTGTGTTGGAAATCTTTTGATGAGATATTTGACATGTATACATTTTTGGCAGAATTTGAGACCACATGTTTGAAAAAGTTGTGGGGATCCTCTAGATCAAATACTAGATTTTTTAGTTCCTTTTGGACCACACTTTGGGAAAATATGGACACCAAGTTGAATATATATACAACTCTCCATCCATAAATATATGGGAAACCATAAGTAGTGAATAGGACATTGGTTCATCTTTTGAGGGGTTATAATTAGAAGCATCCAAGGACCTAAGATGAAAATTTGATTTATATTCAACACTCTTATAATATAGCGGTCCACACCTCCATTGATAAGTCCCCTTTTTAAATTTTCTTTGGATATTAACCACTTTTGTCTTTAGTTGTTATATATGGAAAACAAGGATATGTGAGGAAAGAGACCACAAGGGATGCATTAAATGTTGAAATATTTTATACAAGATCGCGTAGATCCATTTGCAAGTACATGAGGCATTGGAGAAGTCATAGGAAAAGTACAAGGCTCAATATGATCAATATAAAGTTGAGAAGACATTCAATATAAGAGATAGAGTTTGGTTGCATATGAACAAAGAAACACTATAGAGTCCTAATAAGAAGATCAAGACTCTACACTATAGTCCTGACTCCTTTTGAAGCATTTGAGCAAGCACATTATAATGCCTACAAACTTAGTTTGCCTCCATATATTTTCATTTACTTAGTAGTGAATGTGGAAAACCTCAAACTCTATGAACCTTCCATGTTATATCATGAAACTTATTGGAAAGTCTTACCTACTATAGAAGACTTAGCACCAGAATCTTAGGCAAACATAGAATATAACATTGTTTTGTAGAAGAGGTCCAAAAGAACTAGATGGGGTAGCATGAAATCTGGTAGGTTAGGTTGAAAGGACAACTTCTAGGAAAGACAACATGTATTTTAGGGGAAAGGTAGAGGAAAAATTTTCTAACCTCGTTTAGTGAAACATTTTGGGGACTAAAAGCCTCCGCAAATGGAGAGTTAGAATTTGAAATTGATCATATATAATTTGTGATCTATTTTTGGTATTTTCTGAGTGGAAAAATTGGAGGTAATGGCTTGTAGGTCCATATTAGGTGTACGAACTATTTTGGTGATTTGGGGTCCTGGAACTTCCAAAGCATGCTTGGGGCATCAAAATACCATTTTTAAGCTAAAAAATTTGCAAGCATTGTCCACAACTTTTCTACATTGTACTACACATCCAAAGCTTTCCAACGGTGTAAACATCACCTCAATTAGTGTTTGTATGAGGAAGTTATGCCTCCCACAAGTTGACCTATGATTTTGACCACTATAGTACCAAGTAGATGCCACATTAGCTCCCATTACTCACACATGTGGAATTTCAAGAAGATTCTAGTGGATCAAAAATTGTAACCCTAACCCTAGGCTACTATCATGACATGTTAAATATTGGATCATTAGGAAGGGAATGGACTCCATTTTTTTTGTATTAATTACTACTCAATAGTTGTGTAGAGCAAGAGGGTGGGATATTGGAGTGGAATAGAATAATTAGAAGACCCTAGCCATACATGCGGAATTTTCAATGGTAACTCCGTAGTTAGTCCACCTTGCATGGCATAGTCTTTACCTTTTAGCTAGGTTTTCTCATATTGAGTTTTCTAGAGTATATCTTGTGTTCATCAAATATAGTGTGGTATTTGTTTTAGCTATTTTTATTTAAGTCTCAACTTATTTAATATTGTGAACATTAATTTAGTAATATCAAATCTTAATTTTATGTAAAACATTGTATAAAAAAGAGTTTGTAAAAAGTTATAAGATTTGTTTTGATTAACTATTCCAATCAAATATAGTTAACAATTTACAAATACTTATAAAATTTATTGTGATTAACTACTCCAATAAAGGATACCCATAGCTTAAAATACAGAATAATATTTACATATATTAACAAAAACAAATAAAAGAATAAAACAAATATAAAAAAGAGTTTGTAAAAGGTTATAAGATTTGTTTTGATTAACTATTCCAATCAAATATAGTTAACAATTTACAAATACTTATAAAATTTATTGTGATTAACTACTCCAATAATAAAGGATACCCATAGCTTAAAATACAGAATAATATTTACATATATTAACAAAAACAAATAAAAGAATAAAACAATTCATCATGAAAAGTGAATGATATTATTGGTAAGGTCCATAATTGATCAACGTTTTAGCATTTGAGCATTTAAACATTTCAATTTCATCATTATAGCACTTTAGAAGCAAAATTCCTATTTAAAAAAGAAAAAAAACTTGCTAACTTTTCTGATAAAATATCCTTAATTTAATGTTTACGCCTCTGTAAAGCATTTATAATTTTAACCCAGTTTTGTGCATCTCTCAATGCATCTTTATTTTGTCTGGATCTCTCTCTTTCCTCCAGTGTTTCAAACTTCATAGATTCAGCGAACTTTTGCAGCCGTGAATAAACCCATACACACCTTCTATTTAAAGTTAACATGGATATACACTACGTAATTATAAAAAATGGAAAATATGATCCCGTTTTTCCTTTACCACACACACTCAAACACTGGATATGTTTCACACTCAAACCCTGGATAGGTTTAATATAGGTGCACAGGTTTTGGGAAACCCTGACAATTCAAACTTGCCTGCAATGTCATTTCCAAAATAATAGCAGCGTTTTCATATGCTCTCTTTGATTTGAGAAGGAGAATCCACAGTTTTCATTATTAGTATATAGTACGGATTTTGAGTGTTTGAGCTGGTATGTTATCTACAGTATCTTCTGTATCATTTTAACATAATTCTGGTTCGATTCGGTATCTTATACTCGACTAGTTTGGGTGAACATATTGGTCTTTGATTCTGGGTTCCGTTTGAAATGAAGCAAATAATCGATTCCATGATTCCAAATACTTGAAGTGAAAGATGCCATAAAGAATAACAAGCACTGAGAATTAATACATTTTCTGTCAAGCAAATCTTACGTCCAGTACTTGTTCAAAGCCATATCTTATTGTTTACCGACCGTTGTACTACCGAGGAATCCTTGTGTACTAAGTTCTGTAAAATTTGACTTCCCGAAAGAAAAGTATTTGAGCCCAACCATGCTGCCATATCCATGCAAATTGCAATCCAATATTCTGGACAGAGAGCAAAAGAGCAATTTGTTTAACGTACACGTTAGATCATGAAAGAATCGACACTTGCAGCAATGGAAAGAACGATTCAATTAAACGGTTTTTATGTCTTAAATGGAGAACGCGAGGCAGCTGTAAAGCGCTCTATAAAATAAAATCCTGTCTGAATCCGCCAGAGAATAATATTCTGAAACCATCGCAAACTTTAACCAAACCTTCTAATCGAGATCCCATCAATTCACTATTGCTCCATTAATACATTGAATTATTCAAACGGTCAAATTCTGGCCAGAATATATATTGGATCTCTACACAACTTGTACCACAAGAAAGATCAGCGAACTTCATATAAACACCGTACGTATATCAAAACCACAGGGGGGCAGATCATCTATCTGCTCCCCCAGGGATGCACAAAAGTTATATTGGTAGGCCTGCTTTGTCTTGACTGATTGCAGAGTGAATGATGTGTCGTATTCTTTTGCGTTGCTTGTATATCTTAATAACTTCAGTCTTTACTACGTCATAAAACCAGAGAATCCACACCGGAGAAAACGTTGATACTACCCATGCGTGGATGTGATGGCTTAAATCTGCTGTACAAAGCATGTTAACCCATTTTCTCTTTCGTGCAAATCTCAACTTCCTGAAGGGATGTTTTTGCTTATGGGGAATCGGAGTTGATCAATACTCTGATGATCTTAAATATCCGCAAATTTTCACCAATGGTTCTTCCTCTGACTCTGCTGATGCCATCTGACATGATCATTCAATAGCGTAATCATATGCTGTGGGAATTCGGTACCAAACAACGTCTGTGCAGTACACGGGGATTCGTTGCTTCATGTATGCGTTGCGTCACTTGGTTTTGAAGGCAAAAAATAATCGTTTGACATGGGCTACTGTGCATTCAATGGGTTTTACTTTCAAGTTCTTTAGGTTGGAAATTGTTTTTTAAAGTAAGAAAACGCTTACAAATTAGGGTTTTATTAGGGTTATTGGTTTTTTTTTTGGGTTGCAGAAAAGTTCTAGAATGAGGGAGCTGTGTAATTTCTTAGTTGACAAGTGTCATTTAAGATTTTTTTCATAATAAAATTGATTTGTTAATAGGTGATTCTGCTTCCCACAATGACTTAGATGCATAATTTCTTCAATGCTTAATATGGAGTTAACACATGTCATTTAAAAAAGTATTAGTAACAAGTACATATTTCAATATCATTCTCTCTGGAGCATGATAGATAGATCATTATATATATAAGTAAAAAAATTCTTATAACATGGACTTGGTGATGCAAACATTGCCCATAAACAAAAGTTGGTTACTTGAAATAATATCTTGGTGGCTTATAGGGAACATTTTCTTATTCTTCTCAACCTACCTTATAGACAACTTTGAACCAATGCATAACAATTAAAAAATGAACTCTTAACCAATCAAAAGCAATTCAATATTATAATAATAAATTTATGTACTTTCAAATAACATTTAATCTTAATATCATACTTAAAATAAAATACTATCTCAATTACATTGCAACTTTTTAACAAAAATAATATAAACAATATCCAATCAAATATTATAATTATTTTTTTTAATTAATTTTTTTTCAATTAAATTAAATTAAATTAAATATAATACTTAAATTACAATTTCTAACTCAGTGTAACTTCTTAACAAAAATAATATAAACAATGTCCAATCAAATATCATAATTAGTTTTTTTTTAATTAAATATAACACTTAAATTACAATTTCATTATAAAAACATTATGGAAGTAACTCAGATGGCAAAAAGTGAGATTCACATCAAAATATTTAGGAAAAATAAACTGTTTGTATATCTCTCTATTCAAGATCAAATAATAGTCATTAAATATTACAATGTAAATTGTATAATACCTTACTCCATGTAACAAATAATAGTCATTAAATATTACAATGTTAATTGTATAATGCCTTACTCCATGTAAAGTGCAGCAGTTGCAAAATATATATCCCAAAATATGTGTCAATTCAAGTTTGGTAATATTTACCTTTCTAATAACTACATAGTATGTTATATGTTTTGAAGCTTTTCACGATATTAAAGTTTTATGTTGGTCATAATTTTTTCAGGTTTTTATTAATGTAATTTTTTTTAAGATGGTAAACTTCATTTGAATTTGAATTTGATTTGAATTTTTTTTTTTTTTTTTCGGGGTAAGNTTTTTTTTTTTTTTTTTTCGGGGTAAGTAAGTGTTTGTATTATATATAAAAATCCTTCTAAGAACCAGGATTAAGAGTACATTAACTGAGTTAATCGGTTGTAATTACTGAACTGTTCCATAAGGAGAAACCAGTTCAGCCAATTGTATATAGCAAGTAGCAAAAAATTCTAACAGTTCTAGAGAAAACCAAACTATTTAACTACCATGAGAGCCACTAGAGCTAAAGTATGGAACAAGCGTTGTATGATCTGGAACATACTCGGGCAAGAGGCCAGGCCAGGGTTCCTCGATGACAAGTGTCCCGCTGGTAGTCCACTGCATGTCCGTGGCGTTGTTGCCCTTGTTCTCGTGCCCCTGGATGTTGGTGTCCTTCTCCTCTGCTACCGCTGCCGAAACTGCATCGTCGTCCCCTCCTACATTGCTTGCCGAAGTCTCCTTCCGCGCGAGAGCAGTCATGGGCACTGGATTACCTGCCTTCCCGTCAGACTGCGGGCTTTCTTCTGTGGTAGCTTGTTGATGGCTGCTCGCATGGTCACTAGAATCCTCAGGAGCATCACTGGAATCCTCAGGAGCGGCTGGAGGGGGAGTGGCGAGAAGTTGGAGAAGGACTGAAAGCCTTCCCTCCATCTGTTGGACCCGGAACTGGAGGTCATTCACTCCATCACGGAGCTCAAAAACTAAGTCATGCAAAATGGCGGAGTGTTCACGCGGTAGATTGGGAGAGGGCGTCTTTAGATTGCGACGAGGTCGACCATGGCTCGACGTCGGGGGAGAGGAGGAATGCTTGACAGAGGGAGAACGCCATGCTGGGGTCCAGGAGGTGTCAACGACAGCCAAACAGTCAAGGCCTGGGGTGGATGAACCAGAGGACGAGGAGGAAGTGTGAGGGCGTCGAGGGTGCCAGGGAGAGCCCCTACGTGGACGCAAGCGTTGTCGTGGCATGGCGAGGCTCGGCATCTGCAGAGCCAAGGTGGAAGATGAAGATCGCCCGAAAGACCATGAAAATCACAGAGCCGGAGTCGAAACCAAACAACCAGGCGATAATGCAAAATGAATTCGGCATAGCTCTATGCATAGAGGTGGTCGAGGGGGGGTGGGTTAATGCCCCTCCCATCAGTTTTGAATGCAATTTAAAGCCCGGGGGTGGTGGCTACAGTGGGCACGAGCCGAGCACATGGCTCCGTGCTCCGCTGGCCTCCCCCTTCGCCCATAACCTTCCATGTGGACCACAATACCACCCCATCCGGGGTGAATTTGATGTTAATGGATAGTGAGGATGGTTATTATTATTTTTGTGAATGTATTTTAAATTATTATTATTATTTTAAAAAGTTATGTCATTTGAAATTATTTGTTAATAGTAACTTTCAATTTGAGTTTTGAATTTTTAATTTATTTTCTCATATTTATAAAAAATCCAACTTTTAATAGATTAAAAGCAATTTAAATCTTTTTTTGAGATTAAAAAAAACAAAAATAAGTATCTAGTAATGCCCCAAATAAAATCCTCGGATGGGGTGACACGTAGCGCAATACTGTCACCAGGCATTGCACTGAGCCAAGGTTTAAATGTTGTAGGTCGCTCCCCATCTATTCAACATTAATGATGGGAGTAAGCCATTACAGTCGACCTCCGGATGACAGACTTTTCCCTCGCGTGAAAGAGCCGGCAATGAAGGCATTAAGTATGGTCGAGTTAAAGAGAGGCTAGGTGCAGTCGTCCCACAAAAAGATGAAAGCAAAGAGGTCTAAATGCAGCCGGATCATTCTTGCTCTGAAACTCCTGCCGTCTGTAAGCTCTGGTGTGTTTTCCGCTGTGTCTTGTCAAGTCCGGGTGAGTCTTATACTCAAGCCTCCTCCACTATGCCTAGGGAGTGAGGCAAGCCTCGACGCGGGTCGGCTTGGTACACCCACGTTGCTCATCGACAGAGGAGGTAGCATATGGAATGAACACTCTCGCTGGCAAACTCTATCCTTCGACAAAGAGCGAGGGCCACCCGTCTTTCACTCCATGCTCCCGTAATTGAGTCTGCAACGGAGAAAACAGCTCAGACCCCACCAGTCCTGGATAATTGGCAGCACACAGACGTCAAGTGAGAAGAAAATCCTCCAATTGAGCCTGATACTCAAGCTGGAAGCAGTTTGAGGGGAAAGATTGAAGAGGATTTCCCAACCTGCTACATAGAGGAAATACCATGCTTGGAAGACACCTCGATTACCCTGGAGCCTCAAGCAAGAGACAAGACAAGGGGCAGGCTTTGTGAGGACATCCCAACATGCTACGTCGAGGAAGTGCCATACATGGACGAGGTCTCGCAGAGGACCTGTGTGGTAATGATGCACCACACCAACATCGCAAACATGGACAAGGACGAGGCCATTGCAGAAGTGGAAACGAGCACCTCAAGCGAGGCAGGAACAAAAGGAATGCATGCACCACTCCTCCGCGCGGCACACATGGATCTAGTATTTGAACTCCAAGGACAAATGGCAGACCAAGAGCACCGAGCCCTCCTCATGGGACATCACTTGGATTTGCTCCTGGACGCTTATTCCAATGCCCTAGAGAAACGCAAATGTCCAACGTGCGCCCAACCATTTGTCATTTAGGCCAAAGCAGTGTGGCAGGAGGACGAGGACGACATATCACTGAGTATATGAGTTTGTCTATTTTAGTTTGTCTAGTTTTCAATCTTGTTGTTCAGTGTCAAGATGATATATTGCCATCTGTCCTAGTTTCCTTTGCGCATGAAAAATGGTGAAACAATATTTTGGCTTTTTGGCCCCAAACTGTGCTGGTTTCCAATAAAATGGGGACACATTTGGTGGCAACAGTAACGCTATATCTCTCTGTATTTTTGTCAATATAATATAGCAACAGATAGCACCTTTTTTATTTAAAAAAAAAAATGTCCCAAATAAAATTTAAATTTTATCGAGACACTATTTTTATTAACATGATTTGTTACTCAAAAAGATTTCAAATTATATTAAATTTATCAATATATAATATAATAAAATAGTATAAAAATATTAATACACTTTTTCATAATATAAATAAGTTTTAGAATAATTTTAAAAACCAATAATTTAAGAGTTTAACTTTTATTATCAAACAATTATCTCAATTGGGATTTTAACTTTTACCAATTAACAATTATGACGTCAAAGCCATATCAACAATGTAAGAATAAAATAAAAATACTAGTTAACTATTCATATTATATATATATATATATATATATATATATATATATATATATATATTAATATTAATATTAATATTAATAATTAATNATTTTAACTTTTACCAATTAACAATTATGACGTCAAAGCCATATCAACAATGTAAGAATAAAATAAAAATACTAGTTAACTATTCATATTATATATATATATATATATATATATATATATATATATATATATATATTAATATTAATAATTAATTTATATTAAAAAAAATATTTAATTATCTTAATTGGGATTTTAACGTTTACCAATTAACAATTATGACGTCAAAGCCATACCAACAATGTAAGAATAAAATAAAAATACTAGTTAACTATTCATTATATATATATATATATATATATATATATATATATATATATATAATATTATTAGTTAATTTATATTAAAAAAAAATTAATTTGTATTTTTTAAAAGTAAATATGTACAAACAGTATAGATTTATTTTGATTTAATATTTATTACACATTAAAAATATTAACAAAATTGGAAGTGAAATAAATCAATGTTAATTAATTTTGTTTTTTAGTAAGTAATAAAAAAATAGATTAATATAAACAATATGTACATGAGGAAATATCATAATTATCCTTAAATAACTTATAAGAACTTTTTTGACAAAAAAAAATAGATATAGAAGAAGACTATACACTTAAATTATAAAAGTGAATCACTATAAGTAACTTTAATATTTTATTTTAAGTTATTTATTTTGCATTCAACTTTAATTAATAAATGTAAATTCATTATAAAAGTGATCCCTCCTTATTCTATACAATTGGGTTACTTCATAAACAACTTATTTGTAAAAGTGAGGTTATTAGGAGGGGTATCACCACATGGAAGAACTCTACTTTCCATGTGTCTCTTTGGTTACCATTTATGCATTTTTTCCAAATGGCATAACTTTCAGATACAAAGTCATCTTTCACTGTCTTTTTTTAAACAACCTATTTTTCCTAGAGATTTCTATCTAGACCATTAGTAACTACACTTTACAATGGACGCATGAACTTTTTCAAAAAAAAAAGTCCCTGGATCCATTTTGGTATCTTTCTTTCTGGAAAGAGTCCCTCACTTACGCCTACAGGTAGATTGGAATATACCAGCGCCACAAGATCCGTTGATGAAGCGGTGGTGTGATCTCATGTCTCGGCATGTAGCGGGCCCCATTATTAAATACAATGATACATTTTTTGATTGACTAGAGCCCCATATATTGATGATCGATGACTCTGCGTATGTCGGGCTGGATTTTCGCAATGATCCTGACTTGGTGCTACCTAAGGGTTCTCAGTGGGGGGACCTAGGTAAGAAAAACATTTTTCTTTTATGGTCTTTTATTTTTTTCAAAATATTAAACATTTTTTTATGTTTTCAATCCAATGACTAATCAAAATATTTTGACCATGCAGATGTAGGGCCATTTCGGCCCCCAGGTACATCCCCTATCCATAGGCGAGGGGAAGCAACGATAGTAGCTTGAAATTGAATTGAGTAGTTTGGACCCATTAATCTCGTGTCAATTTCCAACAATGCATATCCCATGGTTGAAATGGTATAAGGAACGAAAAATTGTTTGATTCTCTTGTATCCCTTATGCAAAAGATCCTTTATCTCGTAAAAGTAGGTCTTAATGCCACCAATCGTTGATCCCACCAACGACCCTATACATAATTTGGCTACTTGTGTAGAATAGAGTAGACCTCATGTTAGTTAAAAAATGTTTTATTTTAATTTTTAAACATCCTTTCATACCTAAATTTTTTCACCAAGAAAAGATTTAAAACCTCGGTAGAGGTGGAGATGATTCATCAACTCTTTGTATTCATAATGTGTAATATGCAATGAATTTAAATGGTGCAATGAATGCAACAAAGAAACAATTAACACACAAGTATGGGTATAGATCCAAAGGATGTATTCTATATTGTTTTCTTGCTCCGGACTTTTGTTAAACACTCCGCATACAAACCAAAGCTTCTAGAAAAAAAAATACTTACAGAGTGAGCTGAGAGCAACAAAAAGATGGAGAGAAAAAACGTTCCTCAAGATTTTTGGGTATGCTTATTGTGTTGTTGATATTTTATTGGAAATGAGAGGAGTGGAGCCTTATATTTCATCTATCACTCATGTTTTTATTCTTGTGCTTGGTTTCTCCTTAAACTATTTCCCTCCAATTCAAAACCTCAAACATTGAAAAGGATTCAACTTTTTCTCTATTAGGATCTGATCCAAACCCCTCTACATGGGTCACTAGTTAGTAGGAAATGTTTTCTATGTAATAAAGGTTAACATAAGTTAATAAGGCCTAATAAATAAAGGAGAATAAGTCAATTTAAGAAGCCCTAATAGAATCTTCCGCTTCTAGAAAGATCTTCCTCTAGAAGTTTCCTTAGAAGGTAGAATTATTATAAATAAGAGTAGGAGGCATTGTATATTTTTGTCTTGGATATTGTTGTAATGGATATTTTCTCTACTGGAGGTTTTCCCCTCGAAGAGGCAAGTGAACATTTCTATCATTAATAAAGGTGCTCCTTCTAGTGTTACTCTGATATTATTACGATATTGTTCTGAAGACATTATTGTTGTTCTGCCATTGATTGCTAAATATTTATGTTTTGCATACTATATTATATATGGAATATTGCAAGTGGTATTAGATCTCTTTCCAGGGCATGACTTGTGGGTTTTTTTTTTTCATGGTAGAGATGTATTCTGACGTCTTTAATCTACAAAGATCTTTTGTTACGCGCATAAACCCGCAGTCAGGGAATCATACACGTAAGAAATACAAGTGGGTTTTAAGTGCACATATGTTGGCCACCCTTGTAACCCCTATTGGTACCCCTTCGAGTGGTAGCGCATCAGAAAACACATGTATACAGATCGACCTAGGAATCTTGAAACCCTCCGTAGATAAACCGATCAACCACCTGACTGTTATAGTGTCACTGAGAAAATCACTCGGGAAGATACTCTCTAGTACTTGGGTAATCAAGTAGTATAACTAAGGGTATGGTCTAGCCTCCTTGGTTGGTTCCCTAATATATTGGGCTGAGTGCTACTAATGGAATCCATCTTAGAATCACGAATGGAATCCATCCACACTACTATACAAACAACAATCAATGACTCACTACCTGCAACAATCCAAGCAACCCTCTGGGATGCCATGCAACCATTCATGAAAGGAAAGTAGGTAGAGGCCAATGCAAAGGACTCTCAACATTCCCATTATGAGCATACTCATTCCTTCTACTCCCCTTGGGGTTCTCCACACTCTTGGAATAAGGTTCCCAAAGTTGACATGCATAAATTTGGTGGATCCAACTCCACAGGGTGGGTCTCTCAAATGGAACAACACTTCTCCCTCCATAATATTTGGGATGTTGAGACCAAAATCCATGTAGGGTTTTTTTACCTAGATCAAGAATGATGGAAGTGGTGGTAGTGGCATGATAAATGTTATCTAGGAAATCCCACTTGGAACATGTTCACTAAAGTAGTTTGTGCATGTTTTGATAGGGAATCACATTTTTTGGGTAGACTCACCAAGCTACCCCAAACTAGATTAGTCACAGATTTCATCAAGATATGTGAACAGTTGCCTATCCGGACCGAGGGATTATCTGATGCATTTCACCTTGAATGTTTTATCAGTGGCTTAAAGGAATCCATCCAGGCTCATGTGAGCATGCATCATCCTACTACCTGGTTGTAGGAATGTCAATTAGAAAAGGAAGCAGATACCATCCTTCAGGCCCCACCCATGAAGGCTACAGTTATCAACTATCCTTACCCCGGGGCTCACCCATCTCTGAAACAAACATTTAAGGTCCAAAATGTGTCTCCAATTGAAATGACGAAACGTCGCAAGAAAGGACTTTGCTACTATTGTGATGAAAAGTATTCACCAGGGCATAAATATAGAGAACAAAAGTTTTTCTATATTGATGCATCCACTTCATCTCCTTTTGATGACATCCCATCAGATGAGGCTCTTGACTTAGATGAGGCTCCACCAAGTGATCACATCGAAGCTCCTGTTGTAACCCTTTTGGAACTAGAGGAAACCATCATATCGCTTCATGCACTCTCAGGTATTTCATCCCTGAAGATATTGAAGCTCAAGGGATACATAAAACATCAACCGATGTTGGTGTTGATTGATAGTAGTAGAACCCATAATTTTATTCATCACAAGCTTGCTGATGAGATCCATTGCCTTGTCCTCCCTATTTCTAATTTTCATATGCTCATTACTAATGGTGGTACTATAAAGTGTGGGGGGCGTTGTGAGAATGTCAAACTCCAAATGGGTGATTATACTTTGAAAACCCACATGTTCTCTATTCCCATGGGTGGTTGTGATATTGTATTAGGAGTGGAGTGGCTTCGCACTCTAGGGCCAATCACAATGGAATATCAAGAATTATATATTAGCTTCACCCAAGAATCTCACTCATATACCCTCCACGGTCTCCAAGTGGGCTCCCTGAAATTATCATCTCTCACAGGATGGAAAAAATATTGAAGAAATGCCACCATGGTGTGATTGCTCAATTTAATGCCATCTAGGTCACTGAAAATGCCTCTTAGGTAGTTCCTCCCAGCTTGCAACTCATATTGGACAAGTACCCCAAGGTATTTGAGATTCCCACAACCTTACCTCTTGTTAGTCTCTACCTTTGATAATGACTGTTGAGTTATTCTCTTCCATACCATGTCTATTCCTAGCATTATTTTGCACTTTGCTTTCTATGCTTCTACAGTGTTAAATTGAGATTGCTTTGTGTGTTTTGTGTGTTAGTTACCATGTTTTAGTTTGATTAAGTAGTAGAAGTAGATGGTTTAGAATCTCCCCATCAAATTACAAGTCCTTTTCCATTTTTAAATTTGAATTATGGCTTATGGAAAAGGGCGCTACAAGAATAGGGATATTCTTGTAGCACTAAGAAAAATCATCATTTTGCACTTGCCACTTCACGAAATCAAGTCAGAAGACACCCAAGATCTTATCCTAAATTCCAGCATGATTGATGATTAAAAATCCAATTGTGTCCTCAGTATTATATTCACTTGAAGAGATCAGGATTGTACTCATCCATCCTGAAATCATATCACAGGGTTGTTAGTTTCATGATTTGATTGTTGACAGATTACACCCAAAATATTTCATTATAACTTTGCAAGTCGCCAACATTCGCCCACAACATTTTCATAAGATTTCTATTTTTTTTGCTGACAGAAACCCTAGACAGACTCTAAAAGTATGTAATCTACATTATGGCACATAAGAAGAGAGGGAAAATTTCTTGACTAGAACCAGAGGGCATTGATTTTCTTGAAGCTTAACCAAAGATTTCAGAGAGGTTTAAAAGAGCAGGATGGTTTAATTTTTTCTCAATGTTACAGGGTTATCATGAACAAGTTTCTTTAATGTTTGCTTAGAACTTTGATGGATTTGCAACTATGGTGGAAAATGTTTTAATTCATTTACCAAAGCATTCAATAGGGACATCATGCAGGCTATTTTTGTATGGAGAAAGGTGGTGGAAGAAAGAAGAGATTCCAATGCAACTTGTCAACCAATTTTGCTCCCAGAACACCAAGATCCAAACTGGAGTCAAGGTATCCCATAGAGCTGGTTGAAGAAGGAGTGGAAAACTTCGCTTATGGTGATTCAAAGGTATATTATGTGTGAAGGATGTTTTTCATTTGTACATCTTCATCACATCAGATTGTTAATGCACCTAAATGGTAACATTCATTAATGTTTGCCATTTTGTTTATTGAAAATTATGAAAAAAATGTTTAAGAGAATACAATCTCATCTGGAGTCTTTTTCACCAAAGATTGATTAAAACTCTAGTTATGTATGATTTGGGAGAAGTCCAACACCCTTGGGACTAGCTAATTGAATCTCTTGATCTTTAAGAATAGAAACCTAAACATAAAATTTCTCCTAAACATAAATCTAAAAAAGAGAAAAAGGTTTCTAAAACCCATGTTGTTATAGTGAAAGAAATTTCACATGTATCCAGAGTGACTCGATCCAACAAAATAAAATTGTTGTTACAATAGGAAAAAAAAGATTTGAATAAAGTTGGCCCTGTAGCCAAGATCACCAAAACACAGAAAAAGAAACAAAAAATAGAGGTTGAATTGGATATTCATACTCAATATGAGGTTGTTTGTTCCAAATGATGTGCCTGAAGACAACAAAGGAATCCATATAAGAGAATCAAGAAAAAAGAAGAAAGAAAGAAATCAAATACATGCAATACTCTGTTTTTTTCCCCCTGTTTTAGTCCTTATCTTGAAGAGCAGTTTCTGAAAATATGGAGATGAATTATTTGAAACGAAAAGAGGTTTTTATTGGGAACGGACCCCTCCACAAAAAGAGGGTTTTGTTGGGAACGTGCCCCTTCACAAAAAGAGGTTTTTGTTGGGAATGGTCCCCTTCACAAAAATCTCTCTCGGTTTTTACACAACTATAACAGTTTAATAGGTTCGAAAATATCTTTGAGGCCTATTTTCCAGAGATTTCATAATAAATGATTTCTTGTTTTAGTGACTGATTTTTGGCGAGATTTCAAAGCAGATGGAGATGAATTTATGGAAACCAAAAGAGGGTTTTTTGGGAATGGGCCCATTCACAAAAACCCCTCTCTTTTTTTACACAGCTATTATATTTTGGGAGATACAAAGATATTTTTGGACCCTATTTTTCAGGAATTTACTAAATTTATTTTCCTAAAAAATCTCATGGACATCAGTTGATAAGCCACCTCATCAATTTGAATTGGATATCAAATATGTTCTCTTCCTTGATTATTTTAAACAAGAAACTAAATATATATGAGGAGGTTTTCAGATCCATTTATTTTGGATCTTGATAAATATGTATTATTTCTATATAAACAAGGTAGAAGGAGAAGTTATCAAGGTTGATTGGTTGGGAACCATTAGCCAGTTTTGAGAAGACATTTTAAAGAAAATAACTATTTCATCTTAATACTAAATGGAAAAGGATTTTTGATGGTCATAGTTCTATTCTTGTCTATATTTCTATCTTTTTCTTACTTGAATGCATGTATGATCTTGTGCTAAGCATTTGATTATTTTTTGTTTATGAGTAAGTTAGTGGAGATTCTGTTGTTTTCTTGTTCATAATCAGAACTGTTTTTCAAGTACTTATCTATTTTCTCTTGAATGATATTTTGGATTAAAGAATTTCATTTTTGAGTGGACAAATTGAAAACTTACATACTTCTTTATCTTTCATATTCTTATACCATCTCATTACTAAATTGACTACCATTTACTAAGTCAATGAGATATGAATTTGTTTTTGCCTTTGTGAATTGATATCATGCATTTTCATTTCCCAACCTTTAGACCAGTTAAAAAATCAATTTAAATCTTTATCTATAAAACCATTGCAATAACTTAATGATGCCCTAGCTTTCCCTCTAACCGTCAAGTCAGACTTTAGGGAATAACACCTCCCTCCAGGGGTGAGCATTATCATAACATCCCTCACCTTATAGGTAGTCAATCCCCCAATGTACGTCCCTACAGATATCCATTTCCTTAGAAAAATGAAATAGAAAATATGGTATGAGAATCACTAGAGTCTCGGGTAATTCACCCCACTACTATTCCATATTCTTCACCAGTGGTAATGGTCTTAAAGAAAGAAGGTACTTGGAACATGTGCCCTGAATAAACTCACCATCAAAGATAAGTTTCACATTCCTGTCATTGATGATCTGTTGGATGAACTCCAAGGTTCCTGCATCTTCACCAAATGAGAACTTCGCTCAGGCTATCACCATATCCACATGAAAGAGGCAGATATTCCAAAGACTTCTTTCAGAACTCATGAAGGACATTATGAATTCTCGGTCATGCCTTTTGGCCTTTCCAATTTCCCATCCACCTTCCAAAGTCTAATGAATAAATTATTGAAACTCTACCTTCAGAAGTTTGTCTTGGTTTTCTTTGATGACATTCTCATTTACAGCCGCTCTTGGGATTGCTACCTTCTTCATGTGGACAAAGTCCTTCAATTGTTGTAGGAAAACCAATTGTTTGTCAAAAATACCAAAATTTCAGTTGGAGCCAATGAAGTGGAATACTTGGGACACATTGTCAGTCAGGAAGGGGTAAAAGTGGACCCAAAAAAGATACAAGCTATGGAGGAATGGCCGCGACCCAAGATATTAAAGCGCCTAAGAGGTTTTCTTGGTCTCAAGATATTAGAGAATTTTTTTCCACCATTATGGAAAAATTGCTAAGCCATTGACCGATCTTCGTAAGAAGAATGCATTTCATTGGACACCTACTGCTGGGAAATCCTTCATAGAATTAAAGAAGGCCATGTGCACTACTCCTGTCCTAGAAGCACCTGACTTCAACAAAACTTTTGTGGTGGAATCAAAGGGTTTTGGTACTGGTATAGGTGTAGTTCTCACACAAGATGGTAGACCTTTGGCCTTTACTAGCCAAGCGTTGAGTGGCTGCAATATAGGAATATATACATATGAAAAATAAATGATGGCCATTCTCCATGCAGTGAAAAAATGGCGGCCATATATCTTGGGATGTCATTTTTATATCAAAACACATCACCATGGTCTAAAATATTTTTTGGAGCAACGACTATCCTCCACAGAACAAAATAAGTGGTTGACCAAATTGTTTGGTTATGCTTATGAAATTATATACAAAAAGGGAAAAGATAACATAGTAGTCGATGCATTATCAAGCCAAAATGAGGAATATGGCTCCCTCTTTGCCTTATCCTTACCGGTCCTTGATTGGATTGAAGAAGTACACCAAGAGTGGCTAACACACCCAATTCTCTCTAAGTTAAATCGATGCCTTTAGGAGGACCCTAATCCTCCCATTGGCTACACTTGGTAGGATAATATTCTCAGATATAAGGATCACCTGGTTCTCTCACCCTCTTCATCACTCAAGTTGAGGCTCTTAAACGAGTTGCACTCATCAACTATTGTGGATCACTTAGGCTTCCAAAAGACATATACTCATTCCCATCGTTCTTTTTCTGGATAGGCATGAAGAAGGATATGTTTCACTTTGTCATAGAATGTGAGGTGTGCTAACATAATAAAGGTGAAACTATCAAGTCTCCAGGAACCCTACAACCCCTACCCTTGCCGACTTCTATATGGATAAATATCTCCATGGATTTTATAGTGGGCCTTCCTAAAGCTGGGAACAAGTCCGTCATCATGGTGGTGGTTGATCGCCTCTCTAAGTATGCTCATTTTTGTGCCTTACCCCACCCTTTCGCACCAGCACTAGTAGCACAAGTTTTCCTTGATTTATTTTCAAGTTACATGGCATTCCCACCTCTATTGTATATGATCATGACCCCACTTTCTCAAGCACATTTTGGAAAGAGTTGTTTAAATTTCAGGGCACCCAACTAAACATGAGCACAACCTATCGTCCCTAGTCTGATGGCCAAATGGAAGTGGTCAACAAATGTTTGGAAACTTACTTGCGATTTTTTTCTTTAGACAAACAACACCAGTGGGTACAATGGCTCCCCTTGGCAGAATGGTGGTACAATACTTCTTATCATACGACCACTAAAATGACCCTATATGAAGAAGTGTATGACCAATGCCCACTTACAGTCACTACCTATATTCTAGGGACATCAAAGGTCCAATCCATTTATACGATGCCGCAAGGTCGCACATCCACCCTCTCAGCTCTGAAGGATAACCTCCACATGGCCCAAATCGCATGAAGCAACAAGCAGACCAACATCGTTCAAAAAGGGTTTTTCAGGAAGGAAATCAGGTGTTTATTAGGCTCCAACCTTACAAGCAAACATATCTCAAAGCCTAGGGACATCACAAGTTGGCACCCAAGTTTTATGGGCCCTACCATATCATCAAGTGTACTAGTTTAGTGGCCTACAAATTATCCCTTCTGGCTACTTTCAAAATCCATCCGGTGTTCCATGTTTCATGTCTGAAGAAATTAGTGGGAAAAAATTGCAGGGTCCAAACTATTGGACACAGTGGTATGGTATTGTCATTGATGTCAACAAAGCGTAGGTGATGATATCAAACCTAAGGAGAGTTAACATAGCATTTCACGCATAATCCTAAGCCTACATAGAATAATCCCTTGTAAAGGATCGAGTTACAACAACTGTTAGATTAGTTTGGGATCTATCCTGATCCTCAGATAGAATCAAGTGGAAGGATAGGATAAGTGGACCCCATAAGACATGAAGTCTTGAAACCTCTGAAACCGTGAAGTAAACGTCGACCATTAGATCTCATGGAGAAAATTTGGGTCAATTCTCAGTAGTTGGATCAAGGAGGAGATAGAAAGCTTCGATACTCTGGAGATTTTCCGCTTCAGCAATTACTAGAAACAAGTAAGAATCCATGAAATCTCGAAGTCATGAAATAACGCCAACTGTCGATCAGGAAGGGGATTCTAATGGTTTCCCAGTCGTTAGATCAATATTTGATCTAGATTTAAAGTGTTTACCGTCGATATGGAATGGAAATGTTGAACAGTCAGATCACACTAAAGGAAATAAAGTGGTCAACTCCAATGCTAACCACTTCGGTGAAAAGGAGTCCGAAACATGTAAGTTCAACTAAAGGTCGAAGCCCCAGAGTTAGCATAATTCATCAATCAAGACAAGGAAAGATCTGGTGATAGATATATTCAAAACTTTGGTAATTATTGAAGGACAGTATAAAAGTAACAAAACTCCTGAAGCTACAAAGTAATGAAATGTCAAAATCCTAGTCAACAAGACCATGTCAACAATAGATGACACATGGCTCAATCAAATAGTGACAAGTGCCAAGATCAATGTGTCACATAAGGAGTGTGAAAATCAAAAATCAAGTTAACACGTGGCACACTCACCAAGGCTCCATTTAATCACAGGTGACGCCAACAAGCCATGTTAGTTTGACACTACAACGTCTAGGGATAAACTAGTTTCTCCTACTAGAAAAAATCCTGAAGCGCTGAAGGGAGAAGTTGTGAATTAATGTTATCCATTGATATAAGATCCACAGGAATATCTCTTGATTGTATGATTGAGTATAGTGGAAGGATAGGGTAAGACCGATGGTAAGCAGTCATCAATACTCTATGTCCTATTTGGTACATAAACACTCCAGAGGGATTGAACTACTTCATAGTTTGAGTAGCCTGGAGTCTCGGAGTCACAAATAGTCGAATACTTGGAGAGCGGTAGCTCCTTTGTGCCTAAGTCTAAAGACCTAGCGCCTAGACATGTGAAGGTTATCAAGGAGGGAGTTTTGATACACCCTTCGACGAAATTTTCTCCAGAAGAGTTGGAAGACTACAAAGGCCAGAGTCCCGAAACGCTGCAGTCCCAAAGTGAACGCGAACCGTCTATTGATTAAGGTTGGTTGTCATTGATGCCAACCCTTGAAGAAAGACCCGTAGCACAAAGGTTTGGGTAATGGACCCAATATTGTTTGATGTAAATATGACTCATTATTGTTTTGTCATTGTTGATAAGAAGTAAATATGGATGAACTCCAAAGTGGTCCCCTTATGGTGAA
>ML784270.1:243222-266571 GCA_009831015.1 Picea engelmannii
CCCAACCCTAAAATAAGGAAAGTGGGTCAAGTGACCTAGAAGATGTTTTTAAGGAAGCTACTTGGAGAGTATAAATAAGAGGCAAGGCTCTCTCATTTGAATCACACTTGAGAATATTGAATATCTATATGTTTCTGAGGTAAGAAAGGATATCTAAGCCAAAATTCTGAGGAAATTGAAGAAAAGAAGGCCGAAATGCAAGGAAGGATAAATTCTTTTGATGGTGCTTTCTAAGGTATGTTATTTACAGGTCATCTCACCATTTTTGCTATAATTTTTTTTTTATAATGATTTAGATCCTGAAATTGCTATGAAAGTGAGAAAACATATCCAAGTATCTGTGGTTAAAACTTCATCTTGTGGGTCATTGTATTTTGGGATTTACACTCTGTGGAAAATAGGGTTTGTGGCCAGTCCCGAAACTAGTCAAAATCAGGTGTTTCGGGTAAAAACGTCATAACTTCTTCATAAAAGATCCAAATTTAGTGAGATAAACTATGTTGGTTAGGGTAAAATATGTAATATTCTGTTTAATAGTTTCATATCAATTCATCAGATATTTTGTGTGGGGCACGCTCTACAAGGTCACTCTCTAGAATAAGCCAGAATTCAGCAAGGTATGCCATTTTTTCTATAACTCCTTTTCTAAGAGGTTCCAAGTAGTGACACTTGGAGGAATTTCATAAAACACATTGAAGAACATTGTGTATCTGTTTCAAATATTTGTACATTTCAGGTTCAAAGTTACGATTACTTCAAGTTAGGGTTGTTGACTAATCCAAAACTAGGCATGTGAGACTAAAGAAAAGTTTGATGAAAATGCTAGTCTCTTGTTTTTAAAGTTAAGGAAGGTTTGAAAGAATTTGATCACATACACCAGGTCTATTACAAAGCTACATATCATATTTGGATGATGAAATTGATGAGGGCTTTCGGTTGTGGTACATGTTGAGTACATGGTTGAGACAAGTAGTTGATGAGTTGGCGCACATACATGAGGTGTATAGTTGATGACATTGTTACATATTGATGAGTCATAGTTGATGAGTAGTTGACACATGATTTGTACATACTTTGTACATGGTTGGATGCACTTGTTTATGGTATAGGTTGATTACAGGTTGGTGCATGGTTGATGCACTTGTTTATGGTACATGTGGTTGTAGCCACCTTCCGGTTGTAGTCAGAGAATTGGGGAGTTGGAGCTTCCCTCAGGTTGTAGCTTGAGAAACTAGGGGGTTGGAGCCTCCTTCCAGCTGCAGCTGAAAAACAAAGGAAGTTGGTGCTTCCAATGAATGTAATTCTTCAAGACATATAAGAAAAAACATTTCGTGGTTTTCTCCCGATTTGGGTTTCCACGTAAAACATTGGTGTATTGTGTATGTGTTTGATTGTTTATTTTTTACTGCTCATTATTGGATAATAATTCTAGATTGATATAACATTTGAAGAAAAAGGATTATAATTACGCTATTACTGATTCACCCCCCCTCTCAGTAATCCAACAAGGTATTCTTTGGAATGGATCATTATATAAATTTTCATCAATGTTGGTACTTTATGGGAGAAAAAATTGGAGGAATTGGTTTGCCGGTAATCCAGATTATTTTGAGAACAAAATGAAGGTGGAGATATACAAAGAAATATTGCAAGAAACAAAGAGATACAATAATACACAATTTCTATTAATGAAATAAATGTACAGAGACTGTAAAAATACAAAGTGAATGAACTCTCTAGAATGGTGACAACTTATCTATGAGAAGAGATGTGACGGCTACAATTATTTAAAAGATGTTTACAATGAGGTTCCAAAGGAATTTTTAACATAAAATAATAAATGAGAAAACCTTGAACATCCAAAACCCTAACCCCGGAAGATGAAATTCCAAAAGGTTTGAGGGCCCTGATAGGGGTAGTTGATACGTCAATTCCCAAGGGAATAAATTTTTCATATGATCTATGTTTGGTGTGTTTGATACCTCGTCAGAAAGGTATATCCAAGAAGTACAACTTATGATGGGGTTAAGGTATGTCATCGACAACCCATGGACCCCCAAAAGTTCAAAAAACATTTGTTTAGGGCCTCAAAACGGTCCCGAAAGTTCAAGACTCAAAAAACTGTAGAAAACCTGTCAAGGTGGAAAACCATGTTTTGAGTCAGTGGAATAGGTGGGTGGCCACTGTTATCCATCTGAATCATTGCTCCCCCCAAGAAGAAATGATCCCCATTGCATCAAGTTCCTATGGGAGATGAGGGAGCTTTTGCTGAATCTAAACCTTGGTGAGTTGCTTACGTTGTTGAAGATGTTGTCCTACTTAGCTTATTGAAGGATTTCATGAACTTGTTGCTGGAGGGGTTGGATCCATTCAACCAATATAGCTACATGATCTACTGGAGTGTGAGAGGAATATTTCGGTGAATATGCAACATGATGAGCTATATCAGTAGGGGATAATGGTTAGAACCCCAAGCTCGCCTAGAAAGGGTTACGGACAATAGAGATATGAAGGGATTTTCTATATCCTAGCTTGATTGGGAAGTGCAAAGGCACCCCTATAGGTGAAGAAAAACATATTTTTTCCCTTCTACAATTTTTTTGATCTACTTCTATTGTATAGAAAGGTCTTGGGGTCAGGTTGCAGTGGTCGTAGTTTTGTTTTGTTTACCTTCTAATCGGATCAAAAAGAGGATAAACTTTGTGGTATGTGAGATTACTTTGTGGAACTATTTTTTTGGGATAGTAGTCAGAACTACCTTTGGTATCTTGTAGAGCTGACCCCACAGAGTAATAATGAAACTATGAGGTCAAGACTCATAAACAACATGATGCTTCCACATATATGGCTAGCCTAATAGAACATCACATACTTCCAGTGGGGAAACATCACATAACAACTCAAACTTGAAGGGCTTGATGTTGTAGGATAGGTGGCACTACTAGATGGCATGGAGATATCAACCCTGGTGAAGCCACTTGATGTTGTATGGATATGGGTGTGGTGTTGTCGAAAAATCCAACGTCTTGATGACCTCTATTGAAATGAGGTTTTTTGGGCTTCCTCTATCAACAATGAAATGCGGTGGGGCCCCGTTCACCGGCATATGTGAATGGAAGAGGCACTCCCCCTCCTCAAAATCCTTCGGTTATTCTGGGTGGATTGTTATGGTCATGATAGTAGCAGTGGGTTCTTCATCAATGATCTATTTTCTTTTATTATTTTTTGAATTAGAGTCTGAGTTTGGGCTTGACTCTTTTTCTTTGAGCTCGAATACTAATGAATATTTTGAGAAACATTTATCGATGTTGTGCCAAGGGATTTTGTGGAAGTCGCAATAGTTTCCATTTTCCTTCTTCATATTCCCATTACCATTTTTTTCCTATGGCTTGGACTAGTTGTCTTGAGGTTGGTTATTTTGTGAGTTAGGGCCACCTTTACCATACTTTGATTTTTGCAGATTTGCAGACCCAAAATCCTTCTTATTCCGATGCTTAAATTTCTACTCAATTTTTACAACATATTGATAAGTGGCTCCTAGTGACAAGATGTATAGAAAATCTATTTATGTTTGGATGTACTTGTGTAGACACCCATGATATTTTAGAACCATATGTCTCTCAGAGTATTTGATACCCAGCTTGGTTCATAAGGTATGGAAGGTATTTGTGAACTCCGACACTGTTTGGTCCCTTTCCTGACATAGTGTGGTGCATCTCATTTACTAGTTGTCATAGTTTCCATTAGGTAATATTGTTCCTTGATGGCATCCATAAAAAAATAACAAGTGGGTTCGACCTCAAACATTCCAGATGCCTTTGTGGAATTTTTCTCAAGTAAGTTTCCCACAATTTTTTGACATGGGGGACAACTTTAAGGAGTGAAAAGGTGAACTTTTCCTTGTCGAAAAAATTGTGGACAAAGAAATAGCCTTCTAGAAGATTTAATGACTTTTCCAAAGCATCCACATCTGTCTAACCTCAAACAAAGGAGTATCAAAATTAACTTGTACCTTGAAAGTGGCAGCGCCTCCAAAGTGGTTTCTTGATGAAGACACATATGTTGTTATCAACAATCGTCGAAGGATTTGAGAAAACATTTCCATCATTTTGTCCATCTCTCACGTGAGGGATTACTCGAGAAATAGATGAGTAGAATATCCTACTCCCTCATCTCCCTTTTATTATACCATGGGAGGTCGCTTGGCATAATTGTCCTCAAGAGAAAATAACTCAAGAGCCAACTTTTTATACCCTGACCTCATTGGGGACATGCACTAAGAAACGAAAAGGAGCATCCTTCCTTGATACAACTGATCCATATTATTTAGAGAATGAAATGAAGGTGGATATATACATAGAAATGTTGCAAGAAACATAGAGATACAATAATACACAAATTCTATTAATGAAATAAATGTACAAAGAATGTAAAAATAAAGAGTGAATGAACTCACTATAATGATGGAAACTTATCTCTAAGAAGAGATGTCATGGATATGTTGGCGTAAAAGTGATCAGACCATGGTCCTTCTTAAGTTACTAACAAAAGTTACTAAAGTAGTATAGAGGGCTGGAATTTTCATCTTCCCAGGAGGGAAGAAGTCTCACCTGAAGTGCAACTGAGACAAGAAGGAGAGGGAAGGTTAAGGAGAATACTTAGACAAACCTCTAAGTTATCAAGATTCATATTAGTCTTGCGCAAGATATATTAAGCCTGTAACAGTTCTAAACAACTCCTAAATAAGGATAAAGAGAATAGGGTTGTATTGCCATTCATAATGAAGCAATTGAAGTATATCAGAAATAAAGATAATATAGAGTAACATTCAATACATTCAGAAGACT
Organism: Picea engelmannii; assembly: GCA_009831015.1. Lineage (NCBI taxonomy): Eukaryota > Viridiplantae > Streptophyta > Pinopsida > Pinales > Pinaceae > Picea > Picea engelmannii. The sequence goes on from ML784270.1 coordinate 248,070, forward strand.
AAATACATAAGATATATCCAAAATTTGGGCCTCCAATTATATTAACACATTAGGTTCTTCTCACATCTTGATTATCATACACAAGTAGTTAGAGGATGCTCCTCATCTGATATGAGACAATATTACAGTCTCTTGCTCCTTTACATCTAGACTGATACAAAAATCTAATAGAATGATAGTCTTGTTCTTACCCAGATCTCCAAAACTTAGTTATGTTAACAATATAGACCATTACAACAGTGTCTCTCATCACAACAATAATACTAACAACAACAAGAACAATAACAATCCCATCCCAAAATTTCAGCCTAACAACAACACTCTATCCTAATAACAACAACAAAAACAACCTTTTATAATCATATCCGTCTCATATATATAATCGGATCTTTAGGTTTGCTGGTTGAGAACCTGAGAGTTCTCTCTTCTTCTTGATCATATTGCAACTTCTTTCCTAAAAACTGATGTTGTGCTATCCTTCCAACTTCTTTCTGTTTCTTTCTTTAGGTCATTGTCCAGCTCCTTAGCAGCTTGCAAAACTTTTGTTTACCAAAATGAAGCTACAATATGACATGCACAACTTTTATCCATAAAAACGAAGGGCCCAATAGGCTCCGACCATAATCCTTGACTCGCCCTGAGTCAAGTCTTCGGCTCTTCCTTGGTCTCTGGGTCGGCTCATTATTCTTTCTTTCCTTTTGGTTCCAAGTTGCTTCCATTTCCCGCTTGGAATGTTTCTTCTTTATCTTCTTCAAATGAAGGGCCCAACTCAGGTACGAGTTCTAGGGTTGTGTTCTTGACTTCTTGGAAGTTGTCCACTTTGTGGCAAGTAGTGAAGCTTCGAAAACAAACTGTTTGGTGGCATCTGTGATGAACTATTTTGGCTTGGATGAAACTAAATATTTCCATTCCGAGTCATCTATGGCATCCACATGATGCATATGTAGATATTTTATCTGGACTACAGGTCAAAACTCTCATAGTTCCTTCTTAGCCACAATTTGAGCTTCATATATTGCATTGATGTCATTTTTCGCTTGCTTGATTTTGTCAAATTTCTCTTGTTATTCTAGCAGATCCAGGGTGTTGGCTGCTTCTTTGCTTAGTAATTTGATCTTCACGCACAAGTTATCCAATTTTTGGTTGCACCTTGAAATGATTCCCATCGAATCGCTTATTTCTCTGAAGATTTTTGTGCATTCTGCAGTCCTTTTATGCAAGCTTTCCCTTGCATTGTTTCCTTCCAAAACGATTTTCTCCATTTTCTCTTGTATATTCCTAGGTTGCAGTTCATCTTCTCTCTTACTGTCTCGCAAATTGTGCTTCAATATTTTCTTCTCTTTGTACCATTTCTGACCAGGCTACCTGAATTAATTCGATTTTCTTCTCAGGCTCGCTTGTTGTGTTGGGTTCAGGTAACTGATGCGTTGTCTTTCAAACCATTTTCTAGGTCAGTGTGAGTTTTTCCTTTACCATTTCTACCTTATTCTCTGCCAAAATCTTTGAGTGTTCCTCCTGAGTTCATTGTGCTTGTGCAAGGAGTCCTTATTTTTTCTAGAACTCAACTTATTGTTTGTCCTTCTGGATTCTATGCTCCAATTGCTCAGTCGAGGCTTTGATTATGCCTACCAGCTGCGCTGTTGGAAATTGAGTGAACTCACCCGATGAAGGAGAGACATCCAGGGGTACTCAGACTTGTAGTGGTAGTCCAATGGACATCGAATTTCCAAATAGTGTCTCTACCTCTTCTTCTCCTAGGAATGGACCTTGTAGTTGATGTGCAATTCTAGCCTTCAGAGCCGTTGGAAGTAGAGGGAAAACTTCTGTCTTTGCCAGGAAAAGATGCAACATTTCTCCGCAGTGTTGTGGGTTATGGAATTCTAGATCTAGATGTTCTTTCAAATATGTTGGGCTCTGCCCCAATGTGGTTTGAGGTTCTTTCTGAAACGTCTGCGCTTCTACCCTTGTTTCTAACGAAGCTTTTGGAGTTCTGCTTTTGCTGATGGCAGTCTCAACATTGACTATTGAGAGAGGAATTTGGGTGCATGGGACTTGCAGTATTGGAGAACGTGGTGGAATTTCGTTTTTTTGACTTTCCTCTGATGACAGAGTGCCTAGAATAGGTACCGACGAAGTGACTATATGGCTTGAGGCTTCAGTGGTCAATGTAGTATGTTCTGGTACATTCTCAGGCGGGTCGGGGAGATCTAGTTGCATGGGCTTGGGTGAAGTGGGTTGGGATGAAATGGTTGTGTCTTGCGGTGGTGATGGGGCTTGTGGTGGCAATGGAGATTGCTCGGTGATGATGGTTGTGGAGGCGGTGGTGTTTGGCGTGGGATCATATATGATTTTAATCATAGTCTGGGAAGCTCAAGTGACTCCTATAATATGACCTACAACCGATGATATTGGTCATGGGTTCAATATCTTCACAGGACAAATATCTGCACTCCCTATATTAACTGTCTACAACTTTAGTGGATGATTATAGGTTCTATAGGTGTGAATAGGTATAGTATCCCGAATCTCTCTATTTCCTTCTGTTTCTTTAATGTTTAAGTTTCTAAGCTATTCTAAGTCATTAGGTTTTTCCAGGTCTTTCTCAAATTTACAACAAGGTACATGTATCTTATCAATTTAAAGGCCCAAACTAGACTGAAGAAAATGAACATGGTTAACACATACTACTGGACTTGATATCTTTTTTCAAATGTCAGTAAAAAGAATTTCCCTAATTCTTTGAAGGATTGTGTTGAGTTCAGGGTACTTACTTGTAAAGGAGAAACCCTTTCAAAATTGGTTTTGTAAGGCCTTCCAACAATTCGTTTGTCTTCTAGCCTCCTCATGTATATACCAGGCCTTTGGGATCGGACCCAACGAATGTTAAAATACCTTATGCCATAGGTGAGAGGCTAGTTCTGCAACTCTCCACTGCTTTAAACAATGCTCAATATTCACTTTAGGGTCAGATCGTCCATCGAACAGTTACGCATCTTGAAAATATATATTCATCTCTTCTTTCAGTTGATCCCTAATTTTGAATCGACATCAGATGACTTGTTTTTCATCTTCCCATTGTGTAATCAAGGATTTATGGGTGGCCCACCATCAAGTAGGAGTGTCTTGCAAAAATAAGTCAAGAACATGGATCCTTTGATCCATCGCTATTTTCTCTTCCATGCTGGCAAGAAAATTGTGTACCTCTAAGGTACCGTCATATGTCGGGGTTTCTCTAACCTCGGTTCCAATCCATCTCATTTCTCTGATAGTTGCACATCACCTTGAGAATATCTCATATGAACCTTGCTTCCAACTGTCAACCGTTACTTTTGAATCCTAATCAACAAACTATATGCTTCTCCAACTTACAGATCCATATGCAGTAGGATTTATGTAATCTGGTCTCGTTCCTGCTGTTATGGTGTATAATTGGTCAAGAGCCTCTAAATCCATATTTTGGTCCACTGGTTTAGTGTACCTAGCCCCTAAACATGGATCTAAGGGTTGAACTACTTTTATCTCGTCTGCTTCAAATGTCATGGTGTCCCTCTTTAGACCAATGATAACATAGTTTTTCATATGCACAATCAATCCCGAGTAAAGTAGGGTAGGGATCATTATCTCCCATGATTTAAATTACCTCAGAATCAGTTGTGGTATTAACTCCCGCAACATCTATTTCCACATTTTCCAGCCTTCCTAGTGGGAAAATGCAGTATTGGTTTTTCATTCTCAACGAGATGGGGGAATATACTAACTGAGGTTTTCCCAAAGCTTCCTAGGTATTTTTGGGTAGGATGTTGACATCTGATCCTAAATATAGCATGATGTCTTTGATTTCAAAATCATCTAGCTGGGCTTCTAACCTAAATTCTTGTCATGTTTTCACCTTTCTTCTTTGTATTCTCTGGGTGTTCTTCTCAGGGAGGTTGGTCCTTAATATGGCTTCTGGGGTTCCCTAATTTCCGAATATTAGGTACAGGGTGTTGCGCAACTTCTCAGTAAGTTGGTCATCCCCTAGGATATCAAAGAATAATTGAAACCAAAGATTGAATACACTTTGGGACTACTCAGGGCATCTCCTAGGAATTGCAGAGTTTCTAGGTGTTGGTGGTGAGGTAGGGGATTGCACAACGTTAGGTTGAGATGAAAATTTAGGAGGATTATCTATTATTTATAGAGTAGGGATGATCTTAAATATTTCTATTACATTTTTCAAAAACAACTTTTGTTTCACAAGGTCATACCTGTCATCTTTGGGAACAACTTTCTGAATATTGGGATGACTGTCTGCATCTACCCCAGTTTTTGCTCCTCCACGAGTAAAGATGTTAATATTAGGTAGTTGACCCTCAATTCCCCTTTTCATTTCTGAGCTTATGATATTATATCCTCATTGACGAACCTGATCTTCCCATTTCACAATCAGTTCTAGGAAGTCTTAAGTTGCGTGACCATTGTTCTTGTAGTGAGAGCACCATGGTCATCTTGGGTGAGAGAAGTATCTAGCCAAATGACCTTCTTCATTGTAGTTGTAAAATATACTCGGCCCTTAGCCTCCATTTCCTCCTCCTTTGAATCCTCCTCCAACCCCACTTCCCTGACCTCTTCCAGGTCCTTAGGGTGTTTCATTCACTCTGAATGTTATCCTGTCTAATTTGTCAACAAGTGCGTCCAACACTCTACATTGATTTGTGGAATGGGTCATAGATGTGCATAAATCACAGTGTATTGTATTGGGCGCAGTCGTGTACTTCTGCATAATAGGACATTGCCTCGGTGCATGCCCATGTGTCCAAAAAATCACACAATACTCAACTGTCTGATATGCTTGAGCATTGGGGAAGGTATTGTATAACCCTCGTGTGTGGAATTGTGGATACTTGTGAAACTCCTCCCATTGGTCCTGAAGAGGGTCCCATCAGATTGTGAGGAGGTTCCATTCACATCATGTGTGAACATTCATTTGCTATATTCCCTTCTGTGTAGCATCCTGTGCACCAAACCTGAGGTTGTCATGGTCTCGGTGTGGTTAATTCTTGAATTGTTTCCATTAGCACTGATATTTTTCCCTAGAGTTGCGACAAATTTGCATCTACTAGAGGCCTGGTCATTCTCAGACTCCCTGGATAATCTACCATGGCTTCGATCTTCATTGATTGTTCCAAGGCGTTTGTTAAGGTGGCTATATCTTGTTGCGTTAAAGGAATTCTCTTCAGAGGTAGTAATCCTTGGATGTACCATTTCCTCTAGTGATCTTCATGAATTGGATGCGCTAGCCTCCCAGTAACATTTTTAAATTTCTGACTGTACTCCCAAGAAGATTCTCCTCCCCTTTATTGAATGTCCCATAACTCAGAGAGATGTTTTTTATTTGACTGAGGTAGTTTTAATTCAACGATGAACTTCAAACACACTTGGCCAAGGGTGAACACTTGTCCTTGCACCCCTGGTTAAATAGCCTTAATGTACCATTTGAGAGCACGATCCCTCAAGGTAGTCTGAAACTCTACTAACTTTTTTGCATGGAGAGTCCCTTTGGACCTCTACATGGCTTCACATAAGAACTAATGTTTCTCTACATCTTCATCCCCTTTAGCCCAGAATTATGGGTATCGGGCGATCAATCCTCCCATATTTCTTACCATTGTGGGTCTCACTGGTCCTATTAGAATGAAACCTAATGATCCTAGTTGCGAGATACTTGGGGATCCCAATATCCTCTCGACGTTTACACTTACCAACTAATTCTGACTAACTCGATGTGATGGAATAGAAATAGCATAAGTACGCGGTGTATAATTTACCACGAGTATAGGTGACACCTAGGGGATGGGTGATTCGGGGTTGGCTCCACTGACTTCTGGGCAGGTTTCTTTGATTTGGGGGGTCTTATTTTCTTCCTCTGGAGCAACCTTATTTTCTTGATTCCCGATGTTTCCTGATATAATGGATAAACCTTCTTGATCTCTTGCAAGTTCTAGACTTGCTTTGTCTTCCCTTGCTTCTCCATACTCTTCCTCTCATCCACCCATCCGGGGACTCCTTCCTCTTTACGTTTATCTCTACTATAATATTATACTAGCCAATATTTCTTATCTTCTTACCTTCCTCAACTCTTCCTTGTTTCTTTCATATGTTCCTCTTGATATGATTTCTTTCTGCAACACCTTGTACTACTTCGTTGCTTTCTTTACCTTTCCGCGCCACCACTTCTCAAAAATGGCGGCTCTCCTTAAGGCTCTCTCGTTTCTTATGTTCATTTCTTGATCTTCTCCCATCTGTCAAAGAACCTTTTCCCCTTCTCACGTCATGATCATACCACAAAATCACCCTACCCCAAGTGTAGGTGTTTAGGCTGCCATCTTAGTCGAGGGAATAGTTATCATCCCCTCCTCCATCAAGAATACTTTGATCCATAGGGGAATTTCCCTCAACAGTATACTGCGTGCACCTTTCTTGAAAATTTCTTCCGCTCGTGAAAAATATTAGTGATTCTTAGCCGCAAATTCAATGATATATCCCTCTAGAGTCATACTAACCCAGAAATTGAATGCTCGCATAATGTGGTGATCCAAATGATGAAGTGCTGTGATATTCTCTGTATTCTGGAGCTTCTTGGAGCCTATCTTTCCAATGGAATAGTTCTTCTGGGAATTTTACCCAAAATATTTCATACCGATCACTTGATCTTTCTGAATAAAAGACATAATCTCTTGTATTCCTCTCGCTTTTACCTTACAACTCCACTTCCTTCCATATAAAGGCATCACAATTTATTTCCCACCATTGTCGAATCTCAGACCTATAGATCTGTGGAAGCATTCTCCTCACAGGTTCCCTTTTAAAAAATTGGTCCCAATAATGGAACCATTTTGTTGGTGTAAAAGGGATTAGACTAGGGTCCTTCTTAAGTTACCAACAAAAGGTACCAAAGTAGTCTAGAGCACTGGCATTTTCATCTTCCTAGGAGGGAAGAAGTCTCACCCGAAGCACAACCGAGATAAGAAAGAGAGGGAAGGGTAAGGAGAATACTTAGACATACCTTTGAGTTATTAAGATTCATATTAGTCTTGCACAAGATAGATTAAGCCTATAATAGTTATGAACATATCCTAACTAAGGATAAAGAGAACAAGGTTTCATCTCCATTCATAATGAATAAATTTAAGTATATCAGACATAAAGATAAGACAGAGTAACATTCAATAAATTCAGAAGACTAAATACACAAGATATATCCAAAATTTGAGCCTCTAATTATATTAACATATCATGTTCTTCTCATAGCTTAATTCTCATACACAAGTAGTTAGAGGATGCTCCTCATCATCTATGAGACAATGTTACAGTCTCTTGCTCCTTTACATCTAGACTGATACAGAACTATGATACATTGATAGCCTGGTTCTTACCCAGATCTCCAAAACTCAGCTATGCTAACAATATAGACCATTACAATAGTGACTCTCGTCACAACAACAAGAACAATAACAATCCCATCCCAACACTCTAGCCTAACAACAACACTCTATCCCAGTAACAACAACAACAACAACCTTTTATGATCATCTCAGTCTCATATATATAATCTGATCTTTAGGTTTGTTGGTTAAGAACCCATGAGTTCTCTCTTCTTCTTGATATTGTTGCAACTTCTTTCCTAAAAAATGATGTTGTGTTGAACTTACAACCACTTTATGTTTCTTTATTTAGTCCGTTGTCCATCTCCTCAGCAGCTTGCACAACTTCTGTTTACCAAAATGAGGCTGCAATATGAAGTGCACAACTTTTATCCATAAAAATGAAGGGCCCAATAGGATATGCTCAATCACGAGAAGATTTTTATAGCGAGGCTCCAAAGGAATTGTTAAAATAAAGCATAAATGAGAAAACTCTAAACATCCCAAAACATAATCCCTGAAAGATGAAATTCCAAAAGGTTTATTGGCCCTGATGGGTGCAGTTGATACATCAACCTTCCAAGGGTGTAACTTTTTCATATGATCTATGTTTGGGGAATTTGATACCTTATCAGAAAGGTCTAGGTGAGGAGTACAACTTCGACCCTTCTACTAGGGGTTAGGGTATCTTGTCAGCAACCCCTGTCCCCCCAAATGTCCAAAAAAATGTTGTTTAGGGCCTGAAAACGACCTTGGAAGTTCAGGACCCAAAAAACCATAGAAACACTTCCACGGTGGAAGACCATGTTTTGAGCCAGTGGAATATGTGGGTGGCCACTGATCCATCTAGATCAACAAGGCCCATTTTAGTTGTAGGTACTAGTTTGTGGATTTGGGGTCCAAAACCTTCTAGATTCGTTTTGAGGTATCAAATGACACTTGTTAGGGTCAAAATTTTTAAATTATAAATCCCAGTCTTTCAAATATTTTCTACACACTGAGAGCCTTCCAACAATGTTGAAATCACCTCAATTAGAGCTCGTATGCATAATTTATGCTTCTTGCAAGTTGACCTACCTTGTTAACCACCATTGTACCAACTCGTATGCCACACCATCCCCCATTACTGAAACATATGGGGCTAGCCATGTGTGTACTTTAAAAAATATTCTTTGTGCAAAAGCTACCACTAATTGAGGGTTGAGGCATGCAAAAACCCTAACCCTAGACAAATATTAGACTATTTTAAAATATGAAGCTGCTAGGAAGAGAGTGGGTTCCATTCTTTTAACATTGCACTTATTCTTTGGTTGAGTAGAGCATCTAGGAGTGGGACTTGATAGCATAATAAAGGAGGAATAATATTATGTAGTAGCCATTGCGGCCACAATGTAATAGGATATTGTGTTGATTTTACCACTTGAGTGAGCAGAAAAACAACACTTAGATACCTTGTCAATCTAGCAAAGTACCACAAAAATTGTCAGTTGGTTAGTGGGCCAACATGTAAAGTAAACAAGAAATAAAAAGGAAATGATAGAAAAACTAGAACATGCATGAGATACAACAAAAAACCAATAATTGGGACAAGAGATAGTTACTAATAGATAGGCTTTAGTTAACAACACCATAGAGAAATATGCAGACTTATGAGTCCCCTCTTCCTCCTTGGGGGGGCCCTTATGGTCCCCAATATAGAGATATTTATATTCTTACAATGATATGATGATGATGAAGAATTACCTACCAACTACTCAAGAGGTGAGAAGAATGGATCTTGTTATGGATGCTAGAAAGATTCTCTGAGAATAATGGATTCTCAAGGAGAAATTCAAATGGATAGTGTAAGTTTCTGATCATAGTTATTGTATACTACTTAGAAGTCATATTTTTGAGTGTGTAATGTAATCTATACACCATTTTGGGAGTTAGAGCTCTGTGACATGAGTCCATAGATAGGAATATATAACAGAGTGCTACTGTGTACCTCTGATATTGTAATTCAGAAAGATCTGAAGATAATATATGAAGAAGGACCCAAAATTTCAAAATATGTTGTTTCTTTTTGTGTTATACTTATGCATTACAATACTTCTTTATGGTTTATAAGTTCCTCCTGATGTCTCCATGTTTGAATGCTTGTCTGCAACATATGTAGTTCAAGTTCTTGCATTTGTGAGTTCATATCTTTTCTATAGTTAGATGTCTTGTGCAATATCAGGATGAATATTGAAGGTTCTGTGAATCCTCCTAAGTATTTTCCCTTCCCTTCCCTATCCATTTGTCTCAACAATGCTTCTAGTGATACTTCTTCTCTTAGGAGGAGATGAAAATTCCATCGCTCTAGACTACTCGGTACCTTTTGTTGGTAACCTGAGAAGGACCCTAATCTGATCAAACTTGTGCCAACAAAATGGTTCTATTGTCGGGAACTTCTTTAAAAGGGAACCTATAGGGAGGATGCTTCTGTGGATTCACAGATCTAATATTGACCAATGGTGGGAAAGAAAATGTGATGCCTTCATATGGAAAGAAGCGCAGCTGAGGGGAAAATCTATGGAAGATACTCGTGAGGTAGTCTTTTACTTAGAAATATCAAGAGACCAGTACGAGATATTCTAGGTTAAGTTCCTGGAAGAACCGTTCCACTAGATAAATAGGATCTAATAATCTCTAGAGTTCCAAGAACGAGTCAAGAGGACATGAACTTGGGACACAGAAAAAATTGCAACACTTCATCGACTGGATTGTCTAGTCACACGAGAAATTGATTTCTAGGTCAATACCACATTAGAAGAATACATTATTGAGTTTGAAGCTGAGAATTACCAATCTCTTTCACGCGCAAAGGCGGATTTCAAGAAAGACGCAAGGGGAATATTGTTGAGAGAAATCCCCCCGTGGATTAAAGTTTTCTTGATGGAAGAGGAGATGTTGACTATTTCCTCGACTAAGATGGCAACGTAAACACCCTTGCTTGGGGTAGGGAGAGACTGGGGTAGAGTCATGGCCTAAGAGAGGGGAAGGGTTCTTTGAAAACGAGGGGGAAACAATAAGAAATGGACTCAAGAGATGAGCGATCCTTGAAAAGAGCCTCCATAGTTGAGAAGTGGTGGTACGACAAGATCAATAAAGTAGCAAGACAGTTTGAGAAGTTGAAGAAAGAGGCCAGACCAGGAGAAGTAGAGGAAAGACAGATGGAAGAGTTGTAGAAGATGAGAAGACAGGAAATTATGGATAATCAAATATAAAGTGAGAGAGAAGCACAGAGAGAAAGAAGTCCCCGGGAGGGTGGATAAGAAGGAGAAGGTGTAGACGTAATAGAGGAGGAAGTCGACATGAATCTTGAAGAAGAAAGAGATTATTCAACCCCCATGCCAGGAAAGATTGGGAATACAGGTGAAGAGACCACTCCAGTGGAAGAAAATGAGACCCCCCAGATCAAAGAAAATCACCCTGAAGCCAGTGGCACCAGCCCTGAATCGCCCATACCCCAAGTGTCTTCTATATAAGTGGTAAGTTCGATACTACCTTCTCATGCTAGTTCTGTTCCAATACAATTAGTTAGTCAGTCACAACTATCAAGTGGGAGTACATGGAGGATATTGGGATCCCCTGGTAGATCGCAAGCAGGACCGTTAGGTTTCATTTTGATAAGAGCACCAAGATCAACAATGGATAGTCACGGGGGAGGTTTGATTTCCCGATACCTAGAATTCTGGGGTAAGGGAGATGAAGATGTTTAGAAACACTGGTTCTTATGCGATGCAATCTAGAGATCCAGAGGGACTCCAGATGCAAATAATTTGGTTGAGTTCCAAACTACCTTGAGAGGTCGTTCTCTCAATTGGTACATGAATATTATTGATCCCAGAGTGCCAATAATGCAAGGTCAAGCATTCACACTTGGCCATGTATGGACAAGGTTCATAGTGGAGTTTAATCTATCTCAGTCAGAGAAACAAGTTCCATCTGAGTTGCATGAGATCCAACAAAGGGAAGGTGAATCAGCCTAGGAATACAACAAAATGTTTAAAGATGTTATAGGGAGGTTAGCACATCCAATCCATGAGGAACATCAAAGGGAATGATATATTTAGGGATTGATACCACTAACTTAGATTCCACTAATGCAACAATGGATAACCACTTTGACAGACGCCTTGGAACAATCGATGAAGATTGAAGCCATGGATGGATACCCTGGGAGCCTGAGAGTGACCAGAACCCCGACAAATGAAAATTTGGCGCAACTACAAGGGAAAATATCAATGCTTACAAAAAATATTCAAGAACTGACGATACCTAGACTAGGACGACCACAGGTCTGGTGCACCAAATGTTATAAAAAAGGACATCTGGTGAATGGATGTCTACGAATGAAGGGAAGGGAACCTCCTCAGAATCTGATGGGACCCTCAATAGTACCCACGGGAGGAGTTTCACAAGTATCTATGAACTTACCATTCCATAACCCCACCCCATATCATTCGTTTCTATGGAGCCAAGCAGCACCAACAATTGAGTATTGTGAAATCTGCCGAATCATGGGCATGGGCTGAGACAGTGCCCCATTATGAAGAAATATTCAATAGTACCAAATACAGTACACTGAGTTATGTGCATCTACCACACATACTACCAATCAATGTAGAGAATTCGATGCACTTGCAAACAGGTTGGACCGAACAACATTTAGGGTGAATGAAAATCCTCAGGGACCTGGAAGAGGTTGAGGAGGTGGAGCTGGAGGAGACTTCAGAGGAGGAAGAATCGAGGGAAGAGGGCCAAGAAGATGTTATAACTGTGACGATCAAGGCCATATTTCTAGAGACTGTCCTCATCCGATGTGGCCATGATGCTCTCACTATAGAACTAATGGGCATGCAACTGAGGACTGCCCAAAACTAATTGAAAAATGGGAAGATCGGGTACATCAATGAGGAACTAACCTCATCAATTCAGAAATCAAGAGAGTTAGTAAGGGACAATTATCCAAAATCAATATCATTACTCAAGGAGGAGAAAAGACAGTAGTTGATGCTGATAATCAACCTCAGATCCATAAAGAAGCACCTACAGAAGACATGTATGACCCTCTAAAATAGAAGTTGTTCTTTAAAGATGACATAGAAGTATTTCAAAATATCCCTAGCCCTGAGATGCAAGCGAAACCCCCACATCCTACTATTTACCCTAATATTGTACATGTCCCTGCTTCACCCCATGCACCCATAAACCCTGTAGACACACCGAGGCAACCTGAGCAACCTCAAAATGTAGTCGACCTTTGGTTCAATTATTCTATGAAATTCTTGGGAACGACCAATTAACAGAGAAGTTGTGCAATGCGCTATACCTAGTTTTAGGGAATGAAGAACCCATAAAAGCAGGAATAAGAACTAATCTTCTTGAAAAGAGTACTCAGAAGGTGCAGAGAAGGAAAGTATGAACTGTAAAAGAATTCAAACTAGTAGCCCAGTTAAACGGATTTGAGATTAAGGATGTCATGTTGGATCTAGGATTTGATGTGAACATTCTGCCTAAAAATACTTGGGAAGCCTTAGGAAAACCTAGGTTGACATATTCCCCAATCCAGTTAAGGATGGCCAACTAGTATTTTATATTCCCAATAGGAAGACTGGATAATGTGGAAATAGATGTTGCAGGAGTGAAGACAGTAAATGAATTTGAAGTGATTGAGATCATGAGGGATAAGGACCCTTACCCTACACTACTTGGGATCGATTGGGTCTATGAAAACTATTTAGTGATTGACCTAAAGAAAGACACCATGACATTTGAGGCAAATGGAATCAAGGTAGTTCAACCCTTGGATCCATATGTAGGGCCCAGATATACAGAGCCAACAGACAATAATATGGAGGGAGAAGACTTGGATCTGTTGTACAATGTAACAACTGGAGCAAGAGATGATTATATAAATCCTACTTCTGATGGATCAATAATTTGGAGGAGTATATAGTCAGTAGATGAAGATTCAGAATTGGATTTTGACAGTTGGAAGCAAGGCTCATACGAAAGATTCTCAAGGAGATGTGCAAATGTCAGAGAAACTAGATGGGTTGGGACCAAGGTTAGAGAGCACCCATTATATGATGGTACCTCAGGACTCGATAGTTTTTTGCTCAACATGGAAGAAAAGGTATTAGAGGATCAAAGGATCTCAGTACTAGATTCAACCCTCCAAGATGCCCCTGCCAGATGGTGGGCCAATCATAAAGCCTTATTCAGAAATTGGGAGGATGTGAAGAAAGATACCAAGTATGGGTTTCAGAATAAGAAGCATCTAAAATCATAGATGCAGACAGATTTCCAAGTTGCACAATTGTTCAATGGAGAATCTGATCCTAGAGCACATATTGAATAGTGCGTGACACAGTGGCAAGTTATGGAAATACCCTCTCACTTCTGGGTTTAGGTATTTCCCCACTCACTAGGTCCAATCCCGAAACCCTAGTTCATACATGAATAAAATAGAAGAGATACCAATGACTGACAGACACTAGAAGATCATTTTTTCAAGGACTTCTCGATTACAGGCAAGTACCCTGAGCTTGAAGTAGTCCTGCAAAATATTAAAGATTTTTTTTTACAGACAATAGTAATAAAAAATCAAACCTAGTTGTATGTGAAAAACATAGCCGAGAAATTTAGACTAATATTCACCTACCCTCAAACAAGAAGCCTATAGAATGCTATAATATTAGCAAGGATTCACAAAGCCCATATGATTTAGAGGAATTGAGAAACCTAGCCATTAAAGAGACAGAAGGGAACAAAGAAATTTAGAACACCATACCCAGTCAAACTGATAGTTCCTATAATCACCCATTAAAGTTGCACAAATTCAATATAGGGACCAGAGAGAAACCTAAGATTTCTATGGTGGGAGATTACTGGGATGAGAAAACTAGTCAAGAAATACAGAGTTTGTTGCGAGAATATGAGGATTTGTTCCCAAAGACCTTTTCAGAGTTAAAGGGAATCAAAGGATTTATGAGATAAATGAAAATTGAAATAAAACCAGGATCAAATCCTATAAGGTATAGACCATATTGCCTTAACCCTAGAGTAAAAGAGAAGGTTAAGAAGGAGATAGACAAGATGTTCGAAGCTAGACTTATTTTCATAGTGGATGAAGCAGAATGGGTCATCCCAATAGTCATCCAAAGCAAGAAAGGAAAATAGGATATCATGGTATGTGTAGACTATAGAAGCCTTAACTATGCTTGTGTACATGACCCTTTCCCAACACCTTTTACTGATGAGGTGCTAGAACAGGTTGCGGGGAAAGAAGCGTATTCATTCACAGATGGGTTTTCATTCTACCACCAAGGATTGCCAAAGAGGACAAAAATAAGACCACATTCATAACAAAATGGGGGTCTTTTGCATACAATGTGATTCCATTTGGCTTAAAGAACGCCCCTATAGTTTTCTCCAGGATTGTAATAGAAACTTTTAGAGAGTTCATTCACAAGTTTATAGAAGTCTATATAGACGATTGGGCGATATACAATCTGATCAAGGAACATGTAGCGCTGTTACATATGATGTTTGATAGATGCAAAGAATTGTAGATATCATTGAATCTCAGAAAGTGTATCTTCTACGCACCACATGGAAATTTGTTGGGTGACATAGTATGCTGAGAGAGAGTACTAGTAGACCCAACCAAGGTTGCAGTTATTGTGAATATGCCGCCACCTACGAGTGCTAAGTAGTTTCTCTCCACGTTGGGACACACAGGATACTATCGCAGGTTCATCGAAAGATATGAAAACATTACTTCACCTCTAGAAAATCTATTGAAAAGGGATGAAATGTTCCAATGGACCCC
Organism: Picea engelmannii; assembly: GCA_009831015.1. Lineage (NCBI taxonomy): Eukaryota > Viridiplantae > Streptophyta > Pinopsida > Pinales > Pinaceae > Picea > Picea engelmannii. Next base: position 263,337 of record ML784270.1, read on the forward strand.
AAAATGTGATAAAGCATTTGAGACCCAAAATTAGAAACTCAGCACAACATCGATTCTGATATTCCCAAACTGGGAAAATGAATTTCATGTCCATGTAGATGCTTCAGGTATTTCCTTAGGAGCCATCTTAGCGCAACCTAGAGATGGAGCCATGGATCATCCTATCTATTTTGCAAGCAATAATTTGTCACAGGCTGAGCACAACTACACAACAATAGAAAGGGAGGGTCTAGCCATGATTTATGCTTTGCAGAAATTTAGACATTATTTGTTAGGTTCTCATTTTAAGTTCTTTACTGATCATTCTGCATTGAAATATATAGTTAACAAACTTGTGTTGGAAGGGATAATTTGTAGACGGTTGCTACTATTTTAGGAATTCTCTTTTGAAGTAATTATTAAGCCTGGAAGATGCAACGTAGGACTGAATCACCTATCTAGATTATAGTCAGGGGAAAGTGGAGAATAAATTGATGATCAGCTCCCAGATGCATATTTGTTTCGGGTTGAGGCCACACCGGAGTACCTAGATGACATAGTAGTCTTCTTAAGTATAAGGGTTTGTCCAAAAACATATTCCACAACCCAAAAACACCATATGTTTGTTAGAGTAGCGGATTACCAGTTGATCACAGGACAATTGTATAAATTGGGACTAGATAGTCTCCTCAAAATATGTGTCTTGGATCATGAAAGGCATGATATACTATGGGAGTGCCACAACAGAGTTGCGGGAGGTCATGTAGGGGGAAAGGCCACTGCACAGAAAGTTCTCCAAGTTGGACTTTGATGGGAAACACTTTTCAAGGATGAAAAGGTATATTATAGATCATGTGATGTTTGTCAAAGAGTGGGTAAGCCGTCATGACGAGATGAAATACCACTTCAACCAGTTCGATCTCTACAAGCATTTGAGAAGTGGGCAGTTGACTTCATTGGACCGATCGACCCCATAACTAAGCATTCAAAGGCTAGGTACATCATTATCACAATTGAATACCTTACACGTTGGGCTGAGGCAACAATGTTTTAGGATTGCTTGACCGATACTGCTAGTAGTTTCATTTTTGAGAATATTATCACTCGATTTGGATGTCTTAGGAGCCTAACTAGTGATCAGGGAGCTCATTTTATTAGTAGCACTATAGCAAAGATTACAATAGAGTTCCTGATCCAACGTCACAAAAGAATCCCCTACCACCAACAAGCCAATGGAACAGTAGAAGCATTCAACAAGATTATGGAGAGAGGGTTAACGAAGGTCTGTTGTGAAAATTAGGAAGATTGGAATGAAAAAGTTCCAATAGTACTATGGGCTTACAGGAAAACCACAAATAAACTCCACAAGTACATGCCATTCTAGCTAGTTTATGGGAAAGAGGTTGTGGTTCCTGCAGAATTCATCACTCTGAGTTTGTACATTGCATAGATCACCCATATGTCGGAGGAACAATCAGTTGTGCATAGAATCATGGAGTTACAGGAACTCAAAGAGACCAGGTTTTTAGCAGACTTCCATTTGTCGGTTGAGAAAGAAAGGAAAAAATATTGGCATGATAGACACATTAAGACTAAAGTGTTTGTGCCAGGAGACAAGTTCCTACTCTATGATAGTCAATACTAGAAGCATCCTGGAAAGTTGCGCATGCATTGGTTGGGACCATTTCTAGTTGCGGAAATATGACCTTCAGGAGTAGTCAGACTTGCGCAACTGGATGGTATGCTACGACCGAGATGGGTGAATGGCGCTTGCATGAAACCCTATATGTCTCAAAAACTAGCTAAAAGGACTGTCGTTCTAGTCCAAAGGAGCATGTATAATAGTTAGATTTGAGTTTTTTGAAATTTTTGTAAATTCAGTTAATAAAGTCGACGTGTGCAGTGTTGCGCCGTGACGTGTAGTTCATTTCTTTTTCTATTTAAGTGTTGTTTGATGCAGAAATGCTTACTCAACAAAGCAGGATCATAAGTGTAAAGAATCCATTAATCACAGTCATTAATATGATGGGGACCACTTTGTGGTCAGAGGGAGAACGAATCTGAATGCAATCTGAGTCCATGTGCCACACGAACCCAGTCCAGTCACAACCTTTATTTCCATTACGGTACCCTGTCTGAATTTAATTAAGCCATAAATCCATAATACGTGAAGATTCCATCAGTATTCGTTCCGATATCCCCATCTGTCAAACATAAAGGTATGAAATTGACCACGTCCCTGTCCAACTTTCACAGTAAATGCCAAAATCTCCCAATAGGATTTACCCCGTTAACCCGTCCCATCAGAAAAATCATATCCAAGTTGCATCCAAATGGTCATGATGAACAACAATCATTGTTTAACTTTCCATCTAAGCCCGAGTATAAGGCTCTGAGAACTCTCCATAGAATGCATTGTTTTCAAAGAAATTAGCAATTTCCGAATTCTGTAGAGCGAGCAAGCCTGTGCAGTTGTGAAACCCATAGTTGTGATCCCCAATCCTTATTTAACGATAGAGTTTGTGATAACTCAGAGCCCACAATTTCGAGAGCTATAGGAAGTCAAAGATCCATGTGTAAAGATGCAATACCAGACGAGCCCTGTGACCCCCGTGTTGAGGTCGTGGGTGATCTCAAGGGGAAGGTGGAGCAGGTCAAGCTCCTTGATATTGAATTAATAGTCCCCATCTTATTCCCCCAGATGAACATAGACATATTTTGGAGTATCGCTCCATATGAGTTGGGAGGCATGCATTTCATTCTAAATCCTAAATTCATCAATCTATTGAACTCGACAATCATGAACCTCAGAGACTTGCCGGTGTTCGGTACCACTGGTGATGTTGCATGGTGCACCAAATTTCTGATCAACAGGGTGCATGACATAAGTATCTGGTTGGATAGGTGGTATCCAATCCACACTGAAGATATTCATCATCTTACCGGATTGTCCCTCGAAGGCGAGGACGTGTTGAAAGGATTCTAGAGTCGTAGTAAGCACAACAAGAAGAAAGGGGAGACCAACCTCTATGAAAGGTTCCACACACAGAGAGGGGGGCGCACAACCAAGATTGACCCCATACTACCTATTATCGGACTAATCGGTAGGTGCAGACACTAACTGATCTCCCTAGATCCACCTAGATCTAGAACAAAACACACCAGAACATGACGCTTTCCTTAAGTTTTAAATATTGAATTTACTAACCAAAGAGGGATGGGTGACATACCATTTAAATGTCGCTTCCTCTCGCCA
>ML784270.1:273817-285867 GCA_009831015.1 Picea engelmannii
TGTCCTTCGTTCCCCACACACTTTCACTCGAAGAATTCTGAGAGTACAGATCTGATAATATTCACAATCTATCTTGACAAAGGCAAAACTCAAAACCACTCTAACCAAGCTAATAATTCCAAGCCAAATCCAAAAGCTCCAAGCTAAGCTCCAAAGCTACAAGCTAACCTTCTCCATGAGAGCTCCTCTCCTTTTATAAGATGAAGAGGATAAGGTGAGGAGGTTAGGATGATCCCACTAAATCATGAAAGCGAGTAATATCCAAACCATTCAGATGCCACCTCACCATAGAAGTTTCTCCTTTTAGAAGATTCGCGAAAACACTTATTTTTCCCACGTGTAGGCATTCTCGCACCCTGCCTATAGAGAAACCTACAAACATCTCGCATCCTAGCTATGGTGCAACCTGTGAGAATCAGGCAATCTCGCACCCTGCCTATATAGAAACTTGCGAACTTCCTTTTTTACAAGGTTTTTACAAGGGAAAATGCAACTTGTTTTCTCAGGAAAAGTTCTTCTCCCTTCTCTCTTCAGGAACTCAGGCCACTGACCCATCTGAAGGAAACAAATAGGTTTACAACATTAACGGTCATAGGGATGAAGAAAATAATGTGTAACACTATGAGAGACAATCGATATTGGTTGTTAAATCATAGCCAACAAGGTTATGAGGTCATATTACAAGGGAGAATGCACGCTAGATGCACTATCAGTAGCATACTTTTGTGCCAATGGACCTATATTCAAATGGTGTAGTTACCTATTGGAGGAACTACTCGTGGATTGCGAGGAGGCACATTCACCTATGGATACCTATTGATGGCATTCACAATGCTTAATTGGAATCCGCCCGTTGGAAGAACGTTGGTGCTAGCAGACAAGGGGTGCCTTGCGAAGATGTTTGAGCCTTGGTATTCCAGGACAGACTTGGAGAATACAACTTTCAACACCATGATGTTCTCCAAGTGGTAAAATGGCCCGATCACAACAACCCAGAGGTTTTACATTCCACAAGAGCTCCTCAACTGCAACACAAGGAACATATATTTTAGCATGAACCAACATCATATGTTTGTATGGCTGAGGCATGCTAACAGGGAATATTTCCACTTGAGAAAGCTACAATTCTATCTAGATGAGGAGGCCTTCGACAAAGAGGTAATGTCATGGCTAGGATTTAAACGCAACCCACACAAGTCGGGGATGCACTACATTTTTCCTACTGATCTACTGAAGAAGAAAGGAAACAGAGCATGGGTAGGATCAAGCTCAGGACCAAAGGCCCAGAAGAAGGAAGCTCTGACACAATTAGAATCTGAGGAGGTGGAGGATACGTAGCCATTAGAGCACAAGAAAATAATGTTTTCGATCTTCCTGCAGCTACCAGAGAAATCCATGTTGACAAGGAAGGATGTTAATGGGATTATGAGCGATGTGTTCATTACTGAACCAGTGGCAAAGAAGTTCAGAACTGAGGTCTCGCCAAGTAAAATTATGAACCCCCAACCCCTTTTATCCACCATCCCATGCACTCGCTCAATGTTCAAAGAAACCCCAATCATCCATATTCAAGATGACCTTGATCCGGACACCCCTCCATCCACCATCATCACCGAGCACCCTCCATCACCACCACAACCCCATTCACCACCCCTAGAAACCACCAATCCACCCCAAACCAATGGTCCAGAGCCGATGCAGCTCGATCCCCCAAGGAAACTAGAGAAAGAACTCCCAGAAACAAACCACGAGTTTCCTGAGAAGAGAACATAATTTTTTGGTCCAAATACCAAAGTACTAGAGCATAACCTATAGCTAACTCGTTCAAACCTAGACACCTAGGACCAACATATTGTGTCCATTGTGCCAAAAAAGGACACTCAAACAGTGGAGGAGTCGCAAGCTCAAAGTACCTAGCACATCCCCTCAACGACCAAGGTTGAGGGTGGCCAGGGAAGTGCAACACAGGAAGAAAACACAAGTAAAGGGAAGGAGATACCATATATTCAGAAGGAACCCGAGTCAAATTCCAGGTAGAGCATGACATCTGTGCAGGAACAAATGGATATGGTTCTCCAAAACCCTCAGCAATGCGTAGAGTTACTGCAACTCTGCCTGGACAGAACAAAGGTTCTGATACTTCTTCCATTAGCTTTGAGATTGAGGTTGGTGCCAGGACCATCCACAGGGGAGGAGGAAGTGGAGAATCCCTCAAAACACTCAACGACCAGTGGAATTCCACTACAGACTCGAGCACCCAAGGACGCAGCACCCTCTTCCGCTGACCCTGCACAATGGCCAACAACACACATGGTTGGAATGATCAGAGCATCAACTGATCAACTAGAGAAAAGGCTCCAGGAGGTGGAGAGGTCTTCAAAGGTCGCAAGGGAGGAATCATTCCTCACACAAGCATCCAGACAACAAGAGGAACATGCCAAGGTCCAGGTCGAGAAAAAACTAGAAATATTCCAAGAAAGGCTTGTTGAAGCCTGGCCAAAGATTCAGAAGGTCTCTTCCCAAATTCCCAAAGGCCATTCGCGCTGATCATCTGGAAGTGAAGTTGCGGAAAACACAACAAGAATAAGAGAAGTAGTCTCGGAAGCTGTAGGAGAAAATGGAGAAGATAGTGCTGAAGGCAACAATGCTCGAGCAACACTACATAAGATCACAACTTAGTGCACAAGGATTTTCATGGAATTCAACGATTGGATGGGCATCATTGCTAGATGCAACCAAACCTTGGAGGATGTGCGCACCGGAATCCAGTTGCTAAATGAAGAAGTTGTTGCCACGATGGATCCTATGGAGCAACAACAGAAGTTCGACTAGATCCATCAAGCGGACAATGAATTGAATTCCCTATTTGAGGCACAATATGTAGGAAAGAAGGAGCTGCACGACTTCCATCCTGTCATTCAGACAGTTTATATGAAGATGCAACAAGTCGATGAAACATCAGCTTCTGAATGGAACTAGTTGGTCGCATCCAAGCCCAAGGGATGTATTATAGAGGGGACCAAATAGTTGATCGCAGAGGCCTCACTCCTTGCCAGGAAGTGGCAGGAAAAGGTTGAAAGTTTTCAAGGAGTGAAGAAATGGGCCTTGGAGTTGGTCCCAGAGTTGGGCCCTTCATTTGAAGAGGCAAAAGAAGAGAAGGTGCAAGTAGAAGATAAAACTAAAGAGGAAATCGAGGACAAGGGAAAACAATAGTTGCTCCTCGAAGTTGTGAAAGAGTTGAGTACTTGACTCGAGGGTGAGTCAAGGTTTGTGGTTAGAGCCTGTTGGGCCCTTCAGTTTTGGATAAGGAGTTGCGCAAGAAGGACTAAAGTCCTAGTTTTGGCCTAGTACGAGTTGCGCAAGGTTCAGAAGAAGCCGGGCAACAGAGCAAGGAGAAGCAACAAAAATCGGTTGGAAAAAGGACAACGCAATGCCAACAAAGCAAAAGAGGTTGCAACATAACAAGAAAGCATGCAATCCAAATCCAGAAGACATGACCTAGCTTATATATAGGGATGAATATAATTATAAAGGGTTGGGTTAGGTCGGTTAGGTTGTTGTTGATTTTGGTTTGTTGGTATAACAAGTGTAACGTTTTGATCATAGTTATTGTATACTATCGAGAAGTCAGAGTTTTGAGTCTGTAATGTAATCTGTACACCATTTTTGGAGTTAAAGCTCTGTGACAACAGTCCAGAGCCAGGAATCTATAACAGAGCGCTACTGTGTACCTCTGAGATTGTAATAGAGAAAGATTTGAAGATAATATATGAAGAAGGACCCAAAATTTCAAAATATGTTGTGTCTTTTTGTGTTATACTTATGCATTACAATCCTTCTTTATGGTCTATAAGTTCTTCATGACGTCTCTATGTTTGAATGATTTTCCGCAACATAAGTAGTTCGAGTTCTTGCACTTATGAGTTCAGATCTATTCTGTAGTTAGATGTCTTGCGCAAGATCAAGATGAATCTTGAAGGTTTTGTGAATCATCCTAAGTATTTTCCTTGCCCTTCCCTATCCATTTGTCTCAATAGTGCTTTGAGTGAGAATTCTTCTCTTCAGAAGAGATGAAAATGCCAATGCTCTAGACTACTTGGTACCTTTTGTTAGTAACCTGAGAAGGACCCTGGTCTGATAAAACTTGTGCCAACATTGTGCATATGGATTATGTGATGGGTTTTTTATTTTCTTATTATGATGGATGAGACGAATTATGCTAAAAAAAGTATTTAATGTGATAAATTCCAATCGAGGAATTGATTAGCCATCTATTATGTGATTTTATTTAGATGTCGAGGAATATGTGTGAATTTTATGGATTCAAAATTATGTGCTAACAATCTAAATTGCAAGTACTTGAGAAATAGGAATGTATCACGTACGCGATATACATTGTTTAGTTGTAGGATGACGAGTTGGGAATCTAAGAGGACATCAAGGAGGCGAATGTGGAGGTGATTATTCTCTTCTAGGAGACCAATCTCGACAACATACTCAAATTGGTTGTTGGTAGAGTGTACTAAACATATGCCACTGGTGTGGAGTAGCACATGCGTAGGGGTGTAAGTGACCCAAGGTTCCAATGCAACATTTTGAGTCCATCGACTAGCACCATTAATGTACATGATGTTGTAAGTTGAAGAAAGATTCATCTATCAAAAAAAGGACAAAAGATAAGACATATGACTTGGAAGGTTTTTGAAAAAATATTAAAAACACTAGAAATATATACATGAAGAGACCTAATATAGATTGACTACACTAGGGGTAAAACTTCTTTAGGTATAACCCATTGACATGGTCTTTGAGGATAGCGCCTTCTGGGTGAGCCAGGATGTAGGCTCCCTTTGTGAGGCAATATTAGATGATAAATGTTCACCGCCATAGTGACTCAAATTTACCATCGACTAAGGTATTGTGAGCAATGTCGTAGGCCAACACTAAATCATCTTCGTCAAATGAGCAAACGTGTTGGAGGAATTACTCTTTTCGACACAATAGTTCAATGGGAGCTAACTGACTAGTTCTATTTTAGACTTTGTATTTAGATCATCACTATTATACTATTATGCATGCATGCATTATGCTATTATGCATGTTATTTCCTATATATGAGTGTATTCCACTCATTCATTGTATCATATTGATCATCATCTATGTATCAATCATCAACTCATTGGAGTAGTGTGAATATATTTTCTCATTCTTCCATATTGAATCTCTATTTCTTTCTTGATAATATTTTTTTGTACTTTCTTTAGCTATATCTCTTGTGCAGGATTTGATGAAACATTGACATGGTATTATATCTACACTGATTGGAGCAATCCAAACAAGCCAAAGAAGAGGAAACTTGGAGTTTCAACGAGCAAAATCCGTGTAACAGAGAGTGTTGCGGCATTTATTTGTCGAAAAGTGTGACAAGATTAATTTGTCACACCCTCTCCCTGTCGAAAGGTGTGACAATTAGAGGCACACTTCTAGATATTGTCGTGCCCATTTTTTCATTTTTTCATTTTTCTAGAGAAGAAGAATAAGGGAAAGCAATGCACTTACTGCAATAAACTGAATCATGATGAATAAACATGCATGAAGAAACAGATCGATATTATGGTTGAGGTACTTCAACAGAACAACCTTGGAAACTTTATTCCAAAAGGATCCAAGAAGAAGAAGGAAGAAGATCTTGCATCTAAGAATGGTAGTCATCATGTTATTGTTGCAATTAATTCCTCATCTGATTCATGGATTATAGATTCTGGCACATCACATCATATGGAAGCAAAAGAGGAAGTTTTTACTTCTTTGAGCACATGCTCAGGACCCCCTATTCTCATAGGGGATGATACTCCGGCAGTAGTAGTAGGAGAGGGGAGAGTGGAACTCCCTAATGGAATTTTTGAGAATGTTTTACATGTTCCAAAGCTTTGTATGAATCTACTCTTAGTTTATCAAATCACTCATTGTTGGGCTCTAAAGATGTCCTAAAAACAACCTTAGTCTGACATTAATTTATCAACTGAGGATTTGTCTTCTATTTCAAGATTGTCAGCAAGGTCTATGCAGATAGTTGTAGAGGTTTAAATCGTGTAGATAATTTAGTTAAAGAAAAACTGAGTCTATCTAAATTACTGAAATAATCAAGTTCTTCACTCATTCATTGAAAGCTTTCAAATTGATAACTCACTTAACATAATTGTAATCTGATTACTAACATACTGTGAATCAAAATATCAATCAATTTGTTGAATTCATCTAGATAAGAAACAATAATTTAACTTGCGAAAACACTCAATGAATCAATCTATCAATGATTATTTAACCTGCTGGAAAAGAACAACGAATTACTGTATATGTAAGAAGGAACAACAAATACGATCTAAACGAAAGGAACGACAAATGCGAATTTGATAAAAGGAATAGCGTATGCGAAAATGAAAGGAATTCTCAAGTGATAAACTAACAACAATTGGAAATGGAACAATAATCGACAATCTTAAAATAAAACATCTATTCTCTGCAAATGAACAACATAGCTAATTTATAAAAAATTCAACACACTCATGAATTTATCTTAATTGCTGCAAGGAAATTTAAATCACAAAACTAAAATGGAATTGATACAATTACATATGAGACAACAAATCCTTCTGACTGGGCCCATGGTCTTTAGAAGGTACTGCTACTAAAAACTCAGTACACAAATATGATAAAAACGCTCAAGGCTTTCATTAATTCCATAACTGGTAAATCATTTACAACGGACTCCTTGTACAAAACAAATTAGAGATATGAATGTTTGGGTGAATTGCTTGGATATCTCTCTATTGTTCATCATCCTCTATATATTACAATGACATGAGTAAATTAAGCTATCCCAAGGATCGAGAGATCCTCATGATTGCTTTTACTATTTATAAAGATTACAAAATAAAGAGTCAATCTCCCTTTAAACTGCTTTGCACCTGATTTCTTTGATCTCCAATGGTCTATACATCTTCATAATAATATTAACTATCTTGAGTTAACAACAATTGTTTATTTTTGCAATAAAATCAAAACAATTCAAACGAAAATTAAGAAATGATCTAATATCATTCAATAAGATTTCTAAAAGACTTTTTAACCATTTGGTTTCCTAATTACTCCTAATTAATAGAAAATTCAATCAAGAACATATCACAAACCATAGAAATAAGGAGAATATTTGTACCTTTTTCTTAACTCAACATACCCCCCAGCTTACCTTTTTGCAAGTCCTCATGCAATCATACAATTTGCATGTAAAGAAATGATGCTGAAGGGAGGAGAGGTCTTTTCTCTTGGCCTCCTGAACTCATTGTTAACTTTAAGATATTCAAAAGCAACATATTTCTTATCACGAATTTCATAATTACTCTGATAACCCTCTGGAGGGTACCAAATAATGGGAGCATTGTACCTGCATCCAATCCAGGAAGGCCTTTCATCTAGGATCATTTTGGCATACCTCTCTAACCTCAAGGTGGCTGCATGAAAATTTATGAAACCAAATGGCTCTTTGTTCTTGACTGCATTTGAGGAGACATCCCATCTTATCTTGGCAGCATAAATGGATTCTTATTTAAGATCTCTAAAATACTATAGACTTGAACGTACAACATGTCTGTGGATGGGAGATAAAGATTCTACAACCTTCTCCCTCTTCATGAATTTTCTGTGCTACATAATGGTATCAAGGGATTTAGGAGGTTCCCCTCTAATCCATAGGTCTAATATAGTATCCCTTTTCATGAAAACCTTGTGTGCTTTGACCCACCTAGTTTGGTTTTTGGCAAAGGACAAGAATGCTTGATATTGTTTGTCCCCAGTGAAAGGATTGGGGTTCTCTTTTTTGTTTTCTCCTAGGATGAAGATGTGAATGTATAGTTCACATAGAAAGTATTATACTCCATCCTATTGTTCTCTAAAACATGAAACAAAATTAGAAACAGTGGTAGACTCAAAAGGTTTGCTTGCTCTAATAGCTTTCACTCTTAGCAACAGATAACGTTCTAATAGAAATAAGGTGTAATTAGTAGCAGGGGCTCTACAAGCTACTATATCATAATAAAAAGATAAAATTTCTTTGATCTACTCCAAGGCTCCATCAAGTTGGCCCTATACCTTTTTCACATTTTCTTTAGCTCTGCCGAGCTCAGAAAAGGTCTCATTCTCTGTTGCTGACATGGCTTGAAGTTGTTTGACAACTTTCTGATGTTCTTCCACTGTTACCATTCCACCTCTGCATTGAGTTAGGGATTGTTGGGATTGCACCAGTTATGCTTCCAACATGCTAATAATGGCATCATGTTCAGGGCACTGAAATTCCCCCTCAGTCTGAACAACTGCCTCTATTGTTGTTGGAGAATATGTTTGGGTTTCTTTTTTAATTGTTTCCAAATGAGCAGAAAAATCTATAGGAAACACTCTTTTAGTTTGAACAATTGTTTCTTCTGTTGTTGGAACCTTTGTCTTAGTTTCTATCTTAGCTGTTTCCAAAGGAGCATGCAATTTTGTTTGCGCTCCAATAGAATTTGTGTGAACTGTACTTCTAGGAAGTGTATTTCTTCCCTATATTCTAGGCCTCCTAGATTTCTTCTTCTCACGGGCCTTGTCAACATGTTCCAACTGCTTCCTAATTTGTCTAATTGTTTATTTCAATTTTCCAACCTTTTGTTTTAATTATTTTATTCTCTTAACACTTTTCCTCAATATCTTGTTTTCATGTTTTAATTTTCTAATTTTGTTTTTTCCTTTTCCTCCTGTTTCTTCCTATTTATTGGGAATTTCGAGGTCTTCCCCACCTTGATCAGCTGGTGACTGCTCCCATGTTTCTTATAGGTGCTCTATTTGTTATAAATGAATGCTTACCTCAATTTGAGGTTATGGTTGTTTTGTTCCTTCAGGAGATGGAATCTCCATATCAGGAAGATCCAAGAAAGGGTTTGAATGAGAAGAAGTTGGTGCTTAGGGTTCTCCAGACCTGTCTGTGTCTTCAGTAAATGATGTCCCTAAATTTCCCAGTACTTGGGCCATATATAATTCATAACTTATGAAAAAATGTTCTATAAGGATTTCAAGTGATGGATGTTATGTCTGTACAATTTCCTGAGTGTTTTCATGTGAGGAATGTTATGTTTGCATAGTTTCCTGGGTGCTCTCAGGTTGGACTGTCTTTTTACCTCTTTTTCTTTTTACAGTCGAGGTTTCAGGAACAAAGATTGTCCTCTGTCTCTTCTTCTTTGATGTTTCTTCTTGTATGGTATGAGTTTCTACCAGATGGATGGGGTCTAATTCCATTTTAGGCTGGGGTATTGGGATTTCAATTTAGGCACTGTCTCTTTCTACCTGCACTCCCTCAATTCCCTGTGGGGGAATTTCATGGTGGATTTTAGGTTGCTTGATTTGTAGGGGCCTATCAGGCTCAAATAAATCTCCCCAAGTTATTTGTGTGTGGTTTAAGGCCCTGTTTAATATTAATTTTACTAACCTGTGGTGACTAATTACATTGACAAGGTCTTTGGCCTTCTTGGTCCTTGCAGCGACTTCATGCAACATGGAATTTAAAAATAATGGTAAATTTATCACCAAACTTTGTTTTAGTGCTGCCAACAGTTTGAGGTCACGTGGTATCACCATATCATATCTCCCATAACATGTGATATATCTTTGTATCACTCTTTCTATCTCTTTCCATGGTTCGTTGAGAGTAGAGGGGTTGAGTCCTTTCCCTTTTTTGTAGAAATATTATCCTGGTTCCGCGAAGGACTCCACAGCCTCCTTGAGTGTCATGTATTTCTCGGTCCACTATATGCCTTTGTTTGGGAGGCATGTTACCTCCACTATAATTTCATCAGTGACCGGAATTTGTATGTATCGAATCACTAAGACTCCCCTCTCTAAGTTTTGGAAAAATGCTAGCGTGATATTTATGTCGTATCCTTGCAATCTGTTGAAGTATTCTGTCCACCCCAGACTATGTAAAATTTCCCTTGCTTGGTAGGTTACTTGTAGAAATGTGGGCTCTCAGTGGATTCTTTGGCCACCCATGTCTTCTGTAAACAAGTCAGCACAACTATCGTTCCAAACTGCAAACTTAGTTAGACTAGCCTGTGAGAAAATATTTTTAAAAATGGTGAAAATTTCAGAATAGAAAGTGTATATAGAAATACGAATTTTCCCACTAATTGTAATCATTATGATCTATCGATAAACGTGCAAAATATCCACCCCCTGATAAATGAAAAGGTCGACCTCGATCTTTGATATGTGCGAGCATAATGATGGCAGGTAGTTCAAGTGAGGGGTAATTACTACGTCGCCGCCGCTGGAAGAACAATCATTAATAACTTTCAAAGTACTTTAATGGTAATCATGAATAATAATTAATCATTTTGTGGGAAGTACAAGTTCAAATAACTATGTTCAAAAACATTTAAGGAAAAAGATTCTAAGTTGTCTAAATTTGTTCACATTTTATAAATATTCCACATGTCATAACTTTGTTAATTTCCCTTGTGTTGAATATAACCGGAATGATAGCCTCTTTAAGAAAGGAAGTCTAGGAACACAAAAACAACTTAGCGTATTTAAGATAAAATCCATACCACAAGAAGAGCCACTGCTACCAACATGCATACATAGCCTTGACAGGGTTTCCTTTTAACCCATAGATGAGCCTGTATCCTCAATAAATAGTTTGAATCATCTTTTCCCAAAAAGGCCACTATCATGGTTTGGTATCTAGATAATGACAATGCCACTCACTAGATTGTAACCTAAGTCAACAAGTTGGCTCATGATGAGACTTCTTGTCCTTTGATGCTAAATTCCAAAGGCCATTGCCCTAGTGTGGTAGCCATAGTGGGAATGTCACTTATGTTATTATCTTATGATCGTGGTAGGTTGGCTCATGATGAGACCCCCTATCCTTTCTGGGAGAAGTTTATTTTCTTTTTTTTAATTATTATTTCCCTTTATTTTTTTATTTTTTTAGGCTTTATTAAGGGAGGCTCATCTACTCCTTAAGAGTGTGTGATGGCGTAAGAAGATGAAGAATTCCAAGTAAAAATGTGCCTTAGGCTCCTTATTATGATGTGAAGGAAAATTATCATTCAAGTATATGCATATATAAGGGAAAGAAACGAATTATGGTGGTTAAGGATTATCAACAATATTAAGATAATTCAGAGAAATCAATCCAAAAACAATTTGGTAAGGTATGCTAGATAGTCCACAAAAGAAAATGACAAATCATTACTATGATAACTAGAAGTGATGTTGTTCAAAATTAGTTAGTGAAGTTCATGCCCAAAGGAGTGGCTAAACGTATTAGGAATATTCACAAAAACAACACCTGTTGTTCGTGAAAAATCGTTACTTTCAAAGGAAGGGAACAACAACAAAAAGGAACAACTTTTTCTTTTCGAATTAACAATGTTACCTGAAAATAAGTAACAACAATTGCAACGAAGGGAACAAAATTCATTCCATTTGAATGAACTATTTGTTAAGAACCAAACATCAATATAGCATGGAAAAACCTCAGGAAAAGTACTCAACGCCTTGAAACATAGATAATTTCAGATAATAAGCCTCTTCGAGGGGGCAACCTCCTTTTACCCCACTTAAATTTTCAAGTACAAGATGATTCAAAATGAAAATGTCTCCTTGGTATATATAGGAGACTAGCAGGTATAATTACAACTAATGGCCTAAAGCTGACATAAATAAAATAACATTACTAATATAATATGCCCCAATTAAGGGGTAATGAGCCAATAATAGGGCTTAACATGCCCCTCCCCTTGAGACAAGTGTTGTCTGCAACGCTTGAGTAACTCTGGATGCTTCTGTATAAAAGACTCATCTTCCCAAGTGGACTCTTCAGCCGGTAGTTTCCTCCATTTAATGAGATACTCTGAAATGGATCTATTCCTTAGCTGGTGAATTCTTGTGTTAGTGATGGCTTCAGGCTCCAATATGATTTTTCCTTCCTCGTCAAGTTCTGGCAATATAGTTTGAAC
>ML784270.1:290443-309627 GCA_009831015.1 Picea engelmannii
AATGAAAATGTCTCCTTGGTATACATAGGAGACTAGGAGGTATAATTACAACTAATGGCCTAAAGCCGACATAAATAAAATAACATTACTAATATAATATGCCCCAATTAAGGGGTAATGAGCCAATATTAGGGCTTAACACTATTCGACTCACAAAAGGGAACGACAATCGTAGCAAAGAGAATGACATTTGTTTCGTTCAAATGAACGACACTACCTGCACATGGAACAACAATTGCAACAAAGGGAACGATAGTTGCATGAAGGGAACATAAGTTGTTATGTTCAAATGAATGACACTACCCGCAAAGGGAACAACAATCGCACGAAGGGAATGGAATTCATTATGTTCGAATGAATGACAACGATGATTTTCACATTTTAACCATCTAATTGGAAACCTTCGCAGACATTTTTCTTTTAGTGAATCTTGGATTGATTAGTCATCAACTAAATTAATTCAATTTTTATGGGTAGGTTTATTCAATGATCAAAGTATTGGATGGTTTGTAGTATCATGCATTCATTCTCTATTTACTACAACTGCACATTCTTTTGGTACAATCACCTGACTTTTTGTTGCAGAACATGACATATTCATCTCCTGTGTAAAACAAGGTTTATATTTTGATGGATTTTTCAAAGTGAGAC
Organism: Picea engelmannii; assembly: GCA_009831015.1. NCBI lineage: Eukaryota > Viridiplantae > Streptophyta > Pinopsida > Pinales > Pinaceae > Picea > Picea engelmannii. The sequence goes on from ML784270.1 coordinate 291,095, forward strand.
AAGAGAAATTTGAAGTTTGAATAAGGAACAAAAAAGAGTGTTAATTATATTCATTACAGTCATCTTTTCTGGTTTTTGTTCTCCAAAACTCTTTATAATGACTTTCCTAGGGAGTAAAAAAACTAAAAACTCAATCAGATCTGTAAAGAAAGCTATATACAATATGTACAGTGTTGGAAAAACAATAATTTCATGGAACTGAAGCTGTCGGGTTACCTTCCCAACTAGCTAAAATCTGAACAGTAGGATCATTGCTTACTTCTTGGAAAAATGATTCTTTTGAAAGCGGTTGATGGTAGAGTTGTTGCTGATGTCCATTTCCCAGAAAAGGAGATCCGGACCCGTCAATGGTAACTAAAGTGAAAGTTCCATTATCACGAACTTCATTGATTTCATACGGTCCTAGCCACCTTGTCTACAATTTCCCAGGAAAATCTTGAAATCTGGAATCATAGAGAAGCGCCCAATTACCTTTCTAGAAGGATTTCTTCTTGATATGCTTATCGTGACAACTAGCTCTTTGCTATTGAATAATAGTTTTGCATTGAAGGGGGAACATAAGTGCTTCATCTAACTCATTGAGCTACTATAAGAGCTATGTGTGTGCCTCTGTAAGATCCAGTCCAATCTCTTGGGCCATTCTTAGAGTCTTGATCTCAAATTAAATTGGAAAAATAGGTTCTTTGACAAAGATTAGGTGATAAGGAGAGTAACTAGTAGTGTTACGCCATGTTGTGCAATAGGCCCATAAGGAATTTGGAAGCTCGGTTTCCCAGTTTTGACGTTTTGTTGAGACTGTTTTTGTCAAGGTTTTCTCCAAGAATTTATTGGTACTTTCCACTTGCCTATTTTCCTGTGGGTGGTATGAGGAGGTAACTCTGTGTTTAATGTGATAATTGTGTAGAGTGGCCGTGATTTTATGTGCTATAAATTGTGACCCTTCATCAATGATTACTTCCTTGGGTAATCCATAGCGTACAAATAATTCAAAGAGAAACTTAATGACTGCTTCCTCCGTTGCGTTTGGCAAGGCTACTGCTTCTACCCACTTGGTCATATAGTCTGTTGCAACTAGTATATAAGCCTTTTGATTTTATTTTGGGTTGAATGGGCCAACAAAAACCAATTCCGATTTCTCGAAAGGTTCCACCACTACTTGTTTTTGTAGGTTCATTTCATCAACTTGCCCTGGTCAGCTCATCCTCTGACAGTTGTCGCAGGCATGTAAATATTTCTTTGCGTCTTTGAATATTGAGGGCCAATAATAGCCCATCTGTAAAACCGTATTCCCAGTTCTGCAGTTTGCAAATTGTCTGCCACAGGGCTCATCATGACTTGCCTTCAAGACATCGTAAATTTCATCATCTCTTACACATATTCGGATCTGAATATCAGACCCTGTGTGGAAAAGATATCCGCCAATCTAGGTGAACCATGCACTGCGATGAACAATTAGTTTCCTTTCTCTTGATGACAGGTGTGCTGGTAGTTTCCTGGCTGCCAGATAATTTTCCACATAAATGTACCGCGACGTCTTAATAGTGATGGTGAACAAGTGTTTGTTTGGAAATTGGTCTTAAACTGTCAAAGAGTTATATGTTTTGGGTACGGGAGACACAAAATCTGCAATGAGATTCTCTCTTTCGAGCTGATCCTTGATGGTGATATTGAATTCCTGCAATAGTAATAACCACCGAGTAACCTGTCCATTAGTAATTGGTTTGTTAGCTAAATATTTAATAGTAGAATGATTAGTATACAAAATAATGGGATGGCCTGTTATATAGTGGTGAAATTAATTAATAACATGCTATAGCGATTAAAAATTCTTTTTCTGTTACTGTGTAATTTAATTCAGCAAGAGTAAGATTTATGTTAGTAAAATAAATAGCATAAGGTTTCTTGTCTTCTTCATGTCCATGGATTGTGCCTATGGCGATATTCGATGCATTTGAAGAGATATGAAATGGTAATTTCCAGTTTGGTCCTCTCAGCACCAGTGTTGTTGAAACCATCCTTTTGATTTCTGCAAATGCAACATCACACTTATCAAACCACTGAAATTCCACATTACCACTTAAAGCATGTAAAGGTGCAACTATTATTGAAATTTTTTCTATGAATCTGCGATAATATCTTGCACAACCAAGGAAACTACGTACCTCAGTTTGTGTACGAGGTGTAGGTAGATTAAGGATTACCTCTATTTTTGTTGGGTCTACCTTGATTCCATCTGCAGAAACATAGTGTTCCAGTACCACACCTTTAGTCATCATCATATGAAATTTTTCATGACTCAAACATATCCTGGTAGAAATGCATCGTTCCAGTACCTTCTCTAGATTGCTTAGAGCTTGATCAAAGCCAGTTCCATAAGGGGTGAAATCGTCCATGTAAACTTCAAGTCCTTCATTAATAAAATCATAAAATATGCTTAAAATAAATCTTTGGAATGTAGCTGGAGAATTACATAATCCAAAGGGAAATACTCTATATGAGAAGGTACCCAAGGGACATGTAAATGTAGTTTTATCCCGGTGTTCCAGAGCAATATGAATTTCATTATAACTGCTACAGCCATCTAGGAAGGAGAAAAACTGCTTCTCTGCTAAAGTATCAAGGAAATGATCAATACAAGGTAGGGGAAAGTGGTCCTTCTAGGTAAATTTATTGAGTTCTATGTAGTCTACACAGATTCTCCACTTCCCATTCTTCTTGGGGACGATTACTAGTGGATATATCCACAGGTTGTTTGAGATAGGAAATATAAAATCTACATCCAATAGTTTCTGTAAGTCTTCTTTAACAACGTCCCTAAGATGAGGATTCAATATTCATTGGGGCTGTCATATGGGTTGGGCATATTTTTCAATATAGATATGATGTGTATAGAGTTGGAGATCAATGCCCTTCATGTCGGGATACTCCCAAGAAAAAGACTTCTAATATTTAGAAAGGATCTGAATCAATTTGTGTTGTTCTTGCTCATTCAAATTAGCATTAATATTCATAAATGATCCTGGTGCGATTTCGACTGAAATGTTGTTATGGAAAACAATAGTGGGAATCTGTTTCTCCATCAATTCTTCCAAAGGATATCCATGTTCTTCATTATCTAAAACAACTTTTAGAATTTGACATGTTGGTTTTCCTATAACGGTTGGGTTGTTAATGAAGATATTGATCACATCATCTTCTAGTTGGTTTTTGATCCCAAGAGCTTCTTCTAGTGTGAGAGGAGATCGTAGGTTTTTTTCTGGATATCTAGGTGGTTGCAACTGTTGATGTATGATAGGAAGACTTTCTTTAGCTAGAGAATACACGATGAGGTTCTTTGTAGCACTTCCTCTAACAATTGTCATGTTTCCTATGTGACATCCTATGCATGCATCTTCTATTGCTAGCCAGGGTCATACCAATATCAATGGGTGTCCATCGAATCTACTTCATGGGTTGATAACTAGGAAATCAACTGGGTATTCCCAAGAGTCGACCAAGATTGCTATTTGTTTTAATGTGCCCACTGGCTTGACCATTGATATATCATCCAATTCTAACATAATTGAAGTAGGTTCGAAGAAGGTGATACCCAGGAAATCACAGGTCTTGATGGTCAGAATATTGATGGTTGCCCCCAAATATACCAGTGTATTTGGAAAAAAAAACCCTGTATCTGAACTGTTACCGCAAGATTCCCTGTGTATGTGTACTTGAACGGTTCCTGTTTTCCTAGAATAAGACCGGACAAAGTTCCTAACACGTGAATAGTTGATGGATTCCTAGTTTTCCTTCCAGGTTTCTTCCCACATAATTATTTGATTGTTTTTTCATAAATTGGGATGTCTTGTAAAGCCTAGAGGAGTGGATTTTTAACACATAGATTTTTTAGTTCCCCGATGATATCAAAGTTAGGACATACAACTTGTTTTGCAATCATTATCCTCTCTAGAAACAGGGGAGGAGGAATTACATCTTCATCATGGTTTTGTTGCTCGATTATGTTTTCCCCCTGTTCTGCCTCTTCTGTTATGACCAAAATCGATGGTTTTATTGTTGGTTGTATATTATTCTCATTCTCCTATTCTTGATGAACGTTTCTTTCCAAAGGAGAAATTACATGCCATCTCAACCAGAGTTCGTTGCACCCTACATAATTTGTTTCACCCTCCAAATTATCGACATGGGCTGATCTATTATTCGGATTTGGGTTGGGTTGAGCTGGTAATTGAGGGTGCATTTCAGGTTGAGGATTCTGAGGTAATTGAAGTGGAGCTTATAAAGTGGGCTGAACTTGGGGAGCCACTCCCATGGGTTGATTGGTCAGTCCCATGGGGTGCTGCCAGTTTTGAGTCCAATTGGGGGCTTGGGAAACTGTGCTAGTCTACTGTGAAGGATAGGGGTTATTATTTGAATTTTGCCAAAATGGGGTAGGTTATTGTAGGTTAGACCAAGTAGGTTTAGAAACCGGTTGATTTGGCTAGGGTGCAATAGGATATTGTTGGGACTGCCAGGTGGGGTTAGCAAATGGTTGGCCTTGCCATGCGTTTCTAGAATTATGATGCTAATTATTCTGCCCAGAAAATAAAGAAGAGGGATCTTGTAGCGTACCTATGGGACAAGCCTGCCATTGGCATCGCTGAGCCATCAGATATACCAGTTTTGTTTCCTCTTCTACTTCTTTAAAGACAATTTTTAGTCTTAGGAGTGATGGACATTGCTCCGTCGCATGGTCTTTGGCACAAATGGCACAAATATGAACCACATCCAAGGGACACTCCCTCAAGCTATGTTTCCTTCTGCATCATTGACAAAATATTACCAATGACTATTCTACTTCTGCTTGTTTCTTTTTAACTTCTAGAGCTTCCAATTGCGTAGTCAGAGTGCTCAAAATGTTTGTTTTAAAATTTTCTAAAAGATTACCAACTTCTTCTCGGGTGACACTCCCACTAGTAATATTACTACTTCTGGTGATGGGAGCCCATATTCCTGATCTGGTTCATGAAATCCCACGTGAACACCTGATGCACAATTGGACAAAGTCATCATATGTTTATTGATAAATATCACGTTTTCCCATTAAATTCAATGTTTCTACCCATACATCATTCATACTTTTTATTAGAGTGGCTTTAAGTACCTCACCTGGTAGTGTACCGTAAGGTGATCTTCCCAAGTTATATTGAAACCTCTCAACATATTCTTCTAGTGTTTCATTTTCTTTTGCAGTCATTTTAAAGATTTCATATTTGAAATCCCTGGTTCTGTTGTAATCTTGATATTTCATAAGGAAGGATTGTTTCATTTCATCCCAAGAATTTATAGTTCCTCCCCCTAATCCCATAAACCATCAAAGAGATTCTCCTTTCAAGGTGGAAGGAAATAACTTTAGTTTTTGGGGTTCAGAGGTGTAGTCATATCATCTACACATGACATCAAATTCGAATAAGAATGCGTCAGGATCCTTTGAGATTAATCCGTTGAAGGTTGGAAGATTCTGTAATGGAATGGATTTCATTGGTGCATTACCAACCATATCAACTATAAAATATTCCAAAGTGGAAGTCTGGGTTTGCGGTTGATTTGGCTGTGCCATTTGGTCGAATATGTGCCAATAGTCTTCAGGGATTTCTTGGTTTGGGTGTTCTATTCGGGGTGGTTGATTACTTGGTCCCTTAGGAGATTTAATCGTGCTACCTACATCTGATATTTTAGGTGTTCCTTCTTCTATCAGAATCACAAGAGATCCAAGTTCAGGTGGTGGTGGGTTTGCCTCAACAATTCCACTGGTTTCCCCTTCTCCTTCTTCCAAATTACAAGAATTTCCCTTGTCTAAAGGACTGAGAGGTGGAGTATGTTTATTTTGAAAACTTTTTTCAGTCCCTTTAGTTCCGCTATGAACCTCAGCATGAGCTACAGTTGGTGAATTTGTAGCTTGAGGGATTTGGGTAGAACCTTTTCGAGGTCCAACCAAGCCTTGAGATTCATATTTTCAGATGATTTCATCTATGAAAGTGCTCCTTCCAGGGGCACCGGGCTTGGGATTTTGTATTTTTTGGTGGGGGTTTTAAATTTTTAGGTTCTTTCTTTTTATTCATACACATGGACACAAATTCTATGCACCTATTTAACTTCTATGCATCATATGAAGGTAGGTGTTGGCACAAGCATTTTACTTGTTGCCTACCTAGGTTCTTACCTTCCATTTTCAATACTTCATCCTCCAAATACACAACCTATGCTATCTTTGAAATTCTCCCCAACAACGGCGTCAAAATGTTGGGCTCTAAATATGTCTTAAAAACAACCTTAGTTTGACATTAATTTATCAACCGAGGATTCGTCTTCTATTTCAAGAATGTCCGCAAAGTCTGTGCAGATAGTTGTATAGGTTTAAATCGTGTGGATAATTCAGTTAAAGAAAATCTAAGTCTATCTAAATTACTACAATAATCAAGTTCTTCACTCATTCATTGAAAACTTTGAAATTGATAACTCACTTAACATAATTGTAATCTGATTACTAACATGCTATGAATCAAAACATCAATCAATTTGCTAAATTCATCTAGCTAAGAAACAATAATTTAAATTGCAAAAACACTCAATGAATCAATCTATCAATGATTATTTAACCTACTGGAAAAGAACAATGAATTACTATATATGTAAGAAGGAACAACAAATATGATCTAAACCAAAGGAACGACAAATGAGAATTTGATAAAATGAGCAACATGTGCGAAAATGAAAGGAATTATCAAGAGATAAACTAACAACAATTGGAAATGGAACAAAACTAAACAATCTTAAAATAAAACATCTATTCTCTGCAAATGAACATCATAGATAATTTATAAAAGAATCAACACACTCATGAATTTATCTTAACTATTGCAAGGAAATTTAAATCACAAAACTGAAATGGAATTGATATGATTACAGATGAGACAGTAACTCCTTCCGAATAGGCCCACGGTCTTCAAAAGGTACTGCTACGAAAAACTCAATACACAAAGCTGATCAAAATGCTCAAGGCTTTCATTAATTCCATAACTGGTAAATTATTTACAATGAACTTCTTGTACAAAACAATTCAGAGAGTCAAATGCTTGGTTGAATTTCTTGGATATCTATCTATTGTTCATCATCCTCTATATATTACAATGACATGAGTAAATTAAGATATCCTGAGGATCGAGCGATCCTCAGGATTGATTTTACTATTTAAAAATATTACAAAATAAAGATTCAATCTCCCTTTAAACTTCTTTGCGCCTAATTTCTTCGATCTTTAAAGGTCTATACATCTTCATAATCTTCTTAACTATCTTGAGTTAACAACAATTGTTTATTTCTGCAATAAAATCCAAACAATTTAAACCAAAATTCAGAAATTATCTAATATCATTCAATAATATTTCTAAAATAATTTTTAACCATTTTCTTTCCTAATTACTCCTAATTAATAGAAAAGTCAATCAAGAAAATATCACAAACCATAGAAATAAGGAGAATATTTGTACTTTTTTCTCAACTCAACACTCATAAAGGTAAAAATGTTGAATTTACATCATATTTAGTTTATATACTTCACATGAATGACAATTTTGTTATTGCAATTGATGACGTAGATCACAAATCAAGGTTGTATAAATTGACTACATTTGCTAACCATAAGTCCTCCTTACTACTAACACATGTTGATGATAGTAGTAGAGTATGGCATGAGATATTTGGTCATTTAAACTCCAGGTACATGCAACGACTTTCCAAGAAAGGAATGGTCAAAGGCTTTCCAGATATTTACTTTTCTGAAGGGATTTGTGAAGGTTGCATTCTTGGAAAGCATCCTGAAGAGAAGTTTGAAAAAGGAAAGGAAAGGAGACTCTCCTCTTCCTTGGAGCTTGTTCATAGTGATCTCATGGGTCCATTTCCAAATCCATCCATCAACAAGGAAATGTATGTCCTTATATTCATTGATGATTACTCACACTATACTTGGGCTTATTTTCTCAGGTAAAAGTATGAAGTTTTTGATCATCTCAAATACTTCAAAGATCTAGTAGAAACACAGACTGGGAATAAAATCAAGATCCTCCATACAAAAAATGGCGAGGGGTATATAAAAAAATATGTTCATAATATTTTTCCTGAGGCTGGTATCCGGCTGCAGCATACAGTTCCATACACTCCACAATAGAATGGAGTTTCTAAAAGGAAGAATAGATCTCTCAAGAAGATGACCAATTGCATGTTGCATGCGAGGTATCTTCCTTCCAAGATTTGGGTTGAGGCACTTAATTGTGCTGCTTATATACATAACATATCTCCTCACATATCTATTGAGGACATGACACCTTTTGAGTCTTGGACAGGTGACAAACCGAATGTCACACACTTTCTCATATTTGGATCTCGTGCATGGGCCCAGATTCCTTCTAAAAAGAGGAAATCATTAGATCCACAAAGGACACCATGCATATTTGTGGGATATCCAGATGATGTGAAGGGGTACAAGATGATTGATCCCTCTACCGACCGACTCATCATTGAGCACAATGTTAAGTTTGAGGATACTCCTTTGCATGCACCTCCAGTGAAACATGCAGATACTATTGTTCATCCATTAGTTTCAGACATCAAATATGATGATTTCATACACTCATCTTCAGGCCTAGATTCAGACTCAAATTCATAGGATTCTATACATGGAGTTGAGCAGGCAGTACAACCATATGAGGAGCTAGCATCATAGCTTCAACAGATGCCCAAATGTACACAATCCACACTTCATGAAGTAGGAAACCTTGTAGGGAATCCATTGGATTCGAGGAGGACTCGATCTCAACATGAGGATCCCTCTCATGTACTTTTATGAACCAACGATGTGAATGCATTGCTATATGGTTCGATATTCAGATCCAGAGACCTACAATAAGGTTGTGGAAATCCATTATGGTAAGCAACCATGCAGGAGGAGTATGACTCACTCCTAGAGAATTAGACTTGGGATCTAGTTCCACTTCCACCAGGGAGGAAACTTTTCAGATGAAAATGGGTCTATAGGACCAAGAGAGAAGAAGATGGTCAGGTGAGCACATATAAAGAAAGACTAGTTGCAAAAGTATTTCAATAGATTCATGGGATATATTATGATGAGACCTTTGATCCTGTAGTAAATATTGACTCCATTTTATTGGTTCTATCTGTTTCCACATCCAAAGGATGGGAAGTTCACCAGATGGATGTGAAGAATGTTTTTCTTCATGGTGATCTTTCAAAGGAGATATGTAACTACCCCGACCACTGTTATTGGACAAATCGGTAAATGCAGACATAAACAGATCTCCCTAGTATCACCCGAAACTAGAACAAAACAAGATAGTACACTACTCTTTCCTTGGATTTCAATTATCAAAGGAGAAATGGATCTAAAACATACCTTTTAAATATCGAATATCCGACTTCACCAATGCAATCCAAACTCCATCACAAGGCTTGTGGAGAAATATCTGCAAAAGAACAAATTCAACGAAGACAAGAATAACAGAGCCTATTTGATATGAAACTATGTATGTGATCAAGGAATCATACGATATGGACAAATAAGATTGATACAGGAAAGAAAAGTGCATCTGTATGAAATAATATAAAGAGAGATTACAACCAAATCCTTGATGTCGTAAGGTCCCTTCCAACTGTCCCTCGCTTTCCACACACTTATGCTCCAAGAATTATGAGACTATAGATCTAAAAGTCACTCACAATCTATCTTGAAAAAGAAAAACTCAAAGCCACTCTAACCAAGCTAACAATCTCAAGCCAAATTCCCAATCTAATCAAGCTAACTTTCTCGATAAGGGGTCCTCTCTTTTATAAGTTGAAGAGGATAAGGTGAGGAGGTTAGGATGATCCCACTAAATTAGAAAAACGAGTAAGATCCAAACCGATCGAAGGCCACATCACCATAGAAGCTTATCCTTCTAGAAGCATAGAGAAGATGCTCATTTTTCACACGTACAAAAATCGTCGCACCCCTATAATTGAGCAGAGTGCAACGACGTCACATACCAAGTTTAGTACAACATGCGACGATCTTTGATCTTTGTACCCCTATGGTTGGACAGGGTGCGACAATCCTCCTTATTAGGGTTTTTACAAAGGAAAATAGGATTTCATCTCTCACGAAAATATCTTCTACCTTCTTTCCTTAGGAATTCAGGCCACTGATCCCTCTAAAGATAATAGATAGGTTTACATCATTAACGGTCATAGGGATGAAAAATATAATGTGTAACATAGATCCCCTCAAAGTATGAAGTTAGAACATAGTGATAGCTGAAATAATTTGTCAAGAGTGTGTAGGGAACAAGGAACAATCGGTCGAAAACATACCAAAAAACAATGAAATACAATACAATAATATATAATCACTGAGGCAGGAATTCCCATACTCATAGTACAAATTACTCAGAGCATAAATGTTGACATGAAAATATCCATGTCAAGTAAGATAGGTCATGGCCACCAAACATACACTGTGGATGCATGCCAATATGACTCAAATATGAACATAGCCACCAAAAATACACTATGGATCTATGTGTTAAGGAATCAAATTTGAACATAGCCACGAGACATACAATGTGGAACTATGCAACAGTACAATCTGAATACACTCCAACACAACCTGAATCTGTCAGAAAATATCCAGGGTCTTCTTATCCATCACTCTATAGTACGAATCTAACCATGCGAATACATGTGTTGAAGTCAAACATGGTAGAAACCATTTGATTACCAGTCATTAGTGAATACCATTAACGAATGCAAGGGAAATCACCATTAATTTCAATGACTCCCAAGGTATACTAGTACAATCCAATGGGTGTGAATTTATGAGCTGAAGTTGAACACTCGGTGAAATATTATGATCAGGGGTAAATAATGAAAAACCATTGTCGAAAGTGAGGAAAACTGCCATTGAGGCATGCAAGTTCCAAGGTGCCAATTAGTTTCTAATTATAATTCCTGGATAATGAGTTGAATTCGATAGGAAAAGACCCGTCACAGGAGGGCCTTAATGTATCCCCCATCAATGAAACGAAACGGGTAAAAGGTTTTGATGTAGATCAAAGTAAAAAGTGACTCAGGACTAACTAAGGGATGACTGACGTGATATAAGTCTTAAGGATTGTAGAAATGGCTGACGTAATAAAAGACTTTCCGGGTTGAAATTCTCTTTGAACATATTGATGACACAACAATTGTCTTGGAAACATTGACTCAGGAACATGGATCACAGACCAAAATGTAATCTTATAAAGGATTATGATCAAGATACAAGCGGATTTTCCAACCTAGACATAAAGCGAGTGAAAGGGTGTCATGTTCAAAAGTGACTCTTCCATAGAATACAAGTTTAGACACATTTCTTTCCCAAAGTTACCCCCACCATTTATGGAGAGTACCTCTTTATTTTTACACAAGATTGAGGAGGATAACATATGCTTGTAAATGTAAGCTCATCCTTCGGACGAGTCCCTCGGAGTATGTTTAAGGAACCCTAAGAAGGAGTGTTTCGATCCCATACGAGTCTTTTGATGCTTGTTTAATGAGTCCAAGGAAAGAAAACTCAGGGGTTTTCATGTTTAGAGAGTTTGAAAAACACTTAAAGGAAACTCCAAAATGTCATTTTTTGTAAAGTAGACTGATGAGACTGAAAAAGAGATAAAATACCACTCAACAAATGTGATTTCTAATACGTTAATGAGCGTGAAAAGAAAAATATCGCTCGACAATCTTTTCATGTTTAGAGAGTCTAAAAAGAGCTTAAAGGGAACTCCAGGGGGTTCATTTTTCGTATAACCTTTACGAGTCTGAAAAAGTTATAAAATTATACTCGGTTACATTCTCATTGATTTATGAGCATGAGAAAGAACAAAGACTAAGCTTGGGATTGTTTTCATTTTTACGCAAGCTTAAAACAAAACAAAACTATGCTTGGGATAGATTTTATTTTTACTCAGGATTAAAACTAAACAAAACTATTCTTGGACCTGGTTTCATTTTTAGACAAGCTTGAACCAAAGGAAATTATGCTTGAGGTAGGTGGCTTCATTTTTATAGAAGCTTGAACCAAATAAAACTATGCTTGTGAATTCCCAATGCATAAACCAGGGATGGTTGGTACTTAGCCCCCAACTTAAGAAGCTAGTGACTTAACTTCAGCATGAATTCCAGAGGCTGTAAGCATCTCCCCCCAAGCTTCGTTTCATCCAACTACAAAGGCAGATGAAATGAAGCTTCAAATACTAGGCGAAGGACTTGACTCAAACTGAGAGGGGGAAGTTGTTTCATTTTTTAACGAGCTTGACACTGGAGAAGAACTATGCTCGGGACTCTAAGTGTAATCCCCAGACCACTGTTTCATGTTTTAACGATCTTGACATAGAAACATGAACTATGCTCGTAACCTCTGTTTCATTTTTTAACGAGGTTTCCACAAAGACGCAAAAACTATCCTCACAACCTATGTTTCATTTTTTAACGAGGTTGCCACAGAGACGAAAAACTATACTCAAAGATGGTTTCATTTTTTAATGAGCTTGAAATCAAAAAACCATGCTCAAGGCTGGTTTCATTTTTTAATGAGCTTGAAATCAGAAAACCATGCTCATGGCTGGTTTTATTTTTTAATGAGATTGAAATCAGAAAACCATGTTCAAAGCTTGTCTTCTTGATCATGGATTCCAAGAGGACAATGCTTTGGAAGGACACCATGTCAAGGGACAAAACTAGGTCATGGATTCCAAGAGATCTTCACTTGATGAAAGAAACACACTCTAGGAATAACACATGTCAAGGGATGCAACAGGGGGAAGGTGATCAAGCTATAAAGATCCTATCGAAGAGATCACCATGTCAACTACCAGATCTAAGTCATAAGAGATTGAGGTTACAGTGAAAGGCTCATCTTCATCAACAGTTGAAGGCATGGGAGACAATGCCACATAATTGACCTGTGGCAAGGGTGATACCATCCAGGGAGGTCGTTTAGTTGATACTCAAGTCAAGGCCAACAAATGAAAGTTGATCAATAGTCACAATTCTTCCATCGTGAGGGAAACATATCACATGAAAAAGAGTGGACACAATCTCATAATCTCACCCAAGGAGTAAATTGAAATCCAAGGGGTATTGGACTACCATGACATAAATAAAGACAGTTTCCCTTCCAAAGTTACGATAAACTGAGGAAGGACTCCTAAAGGGTGACTGGTTCTTCTGTTAAAATCTAAAATATTCTGTGTAACTAGCACAAGCTGAGGATAACCCAAATCTTTCCAAGAAATAGAGGACAAAATACTAACGGATGAACCTTCATCTATCAACGAATAAGTAATGTCCCAACCACAAACCTGTACTGTAATCTTGAAGGAATGTGAGAGGGAAGACGAGGTCCATTTAGCGCACCCCAATAAAAAAATATGGCCTCATTACTTGGAGGGGGTTCCATGGGATAAGGAGGAATGCCCCCTAGCAAAATAAATTCTATATCAATGAGAAAACCATTGGTATTAGGTTTACTCTCTAGTGGGAGAGTAGGATTTACTGATGACAGGATCAAATCAACCACTTTGGTTGGATTCTCCAAGGGGATAATGGGTCGACGAGTGGAAATGAATTGACCGCTTGGGTTACACTTTCTAATGGGAGAGTGGGATTGACCAAAGATGGGATCGGATCGACCACTTTATTAACTGGTTCAATTAAGGAAATGACCAGATTGACCATATGATCAATCAGACTGACTGACAAAGGGATCAGATTGATCATTCCATCAATTACAGGGGGTCGAGAGTAAACTTGTGATAAGCTGCTGGAAGTTGAGGTTTTGAAATAGTTATGTCTTCCAATAATTTCGAGGCTTTGTCCATATGAAGGAAAAGGTGAGTTTGATGACTCCCTTTGCATAAACTACATGGGAACTTGACTCTAATTTTCTTCTTCCCAACGATATCTTGACTAGTTAACGGAAGGTCATCAGCATGTTGTTCAGAGGTTGATGACATGGGTTGGTGAGGGCATGTAGACCATGCTTCTATAACCTTGGATAGACTAGGGAAATCCTTATGAAGATTCCTACCCTTACAAATCCTGGAAGGGTACTTGGGTTTATGGGTTGTCTGGTTGATCTTGGAATTATCAACATTCCCAGTACGACTATCAGTAACTGGCGTATTTCCAACATGTTTGGAAGTGGTTGGAAGCTTGGACCCTTGTTTATTTTTCTACTTCTTATTCTTCCTTTTCTTCTTTATCTTATCCATTGGGTTACTAGCTTAAGAGATTTCACTCGACGAAGAAGATGGAACGGAAGAAGACCTTGCAAGTGAAGAAGGCGAAGAAGATATTACTGGTGAAGAAGGCGAAGGATCAACATGAGGTTGATGTTATTGGGAGGAAGTGCTTACAACTGAAGCACTTGTTTCATTCGGGATTACCTGAGTGGAAAACAACCATACCGGTAATCCAATTGGTAGACCTGGAAGGCTCAACGTAGTAATGTGAGGAGGACCAATATTTCCATAAGAAGGGAAAAAAAAGGTTCCCTTGGAAAAGGGGTTCCTTCATTGGTCGTTCTGGGAACTGGTTCCATTAAAAATAGATCCAAACTAGAGTTTTCTAGGGAAAACAAACAACACACACTAAAAAACTAGGAAGCAAACAAGCAAACAAAACCTTGTTATAATGAACACACTAGTTGGTTATGAAATCCAACGTTGTGGGAACAATGTAAGAAGGGGATGAGAAAGAGCAGGTGGAAATGTTACGTTGACGACCTTCTTAATGTGAAAGATCCCACACATAATCGTGGGTATATCCTCCAAGAGTTTGGCCAATGTCGATTCCATGTACTATGAAGACTTGCCCCTCCATGGTCACCTCGTGTAAAGACCCTAAAGAGATAGGACACTAAGGTCACCAGTTACAAAAATGATGCCTGGGGGAACAATCAATAGTTTGATCCATGCGCAAAGGGAGGGTATCTAAATCCGAAATCAACTCAATAAGGTCCCCACATGATTTTCTTCTCAAGTGACCCCCAATAATATGTGCAATATCTACACTAAGACCGACAAAGCAGGGTGAGTAACTCTGCCATTCCTAATACGACCTCATGTTTGACCCTTGTGTTAGAAGGGATTCCCAGGACAAAATGTAGCAAGTGGATTTGAACTCTCCCTATCACAAGATACTATGCTTGTTTGCAACTTTGGAAAGTTATCTTTCACACCTATTCCAAATCCCTACAACTAATCTAATGTAGGTTTGCTACCAAAAAATATAAAAATGTCTAATCAATTTTTATAAGTGCTTTATTTTAAGGTTGTTGTTACTCAAGAGGAAAATGGTGTGAACTAAATGATGTTTTGACTGACTCTAAATAATGCAAAGAAATGAGAATGCAAATATTTCATTTCGATGAAAGCTATATTACGAGAAGGAGAAAACATTTATCATTCCCAGATGCACAATGTCTCAAAATGTCATTAAACTCATTAATATAAATATCTTCAAGAAATGATCCAACGAGATTGTACACCAATACACGATTCTTGCCCCCCCCCAAAAAAATGCCAAAAACCATGCAATTTTTCTACTTCAAAGGCAAGGATGCCCCCAATCTAATGCAAAACAAGAAATAAGAGTTTTTATTTTCAAATATAACTAAAAGCAATAGCAAATCACTTTGAAACAAAAACAACCCAAACTAAGTTCTCTTTTAACACAAATTATTCAGAAAAAGAAGTGTTCTTTCACTAAACAATTCTAAAGAAAAACAATGCTTTGTAACTGAAAGACACTCAAAGCAAGAGACCAAATCTTTCAAAAGAAAACAAAGAAAAACCCAAGAAAAGAATGGATAAAACAAGATTGAAAGACTATCAAGAAGACTATAAACAGAGTATAATCAAACCTGAAAATTCACCCCAAAACAATATCTAATATCTGGGCAAGAAAAACCACCAAAAGATAAAAAAATTCCAAATCGTCACAAGCTGTAAGATGAACATAGTGCAACAATCCTAGATCGTCGCAGGGAACAAAAAACCACAGTGCGACGACGTCGCATTGTCTCTACAAGGAAAAGTGCAGCTATTTGAAATCGTCGCACTATCCCTCAAGGCAGGGTACGATGATCAAAGGAAAAAATGGAAAAAATAAAAAGCATGAAGGTTTTTCCAGTGAATTTTAACAGTTAGAGAGTCAATTTGGATCTCCCAGTGACTCAGAAAATAGAACCCAAGCAATCAGAGAAAGAAATCAATACAAACTAGGAAAACAATGTGTTCCCCAGTATGGTCGCCAATTTTGTTATCAGACAAATCGGTAAATGCAAACACAAACAGATCTCCCTAGTTTCACCCGAAACTAGAACAAAACAAGACAATACACTACTCTTTCCTTAGATTTCAATTATCAAATGAGAAATGGATCTAGAACATACCTTTTAAATATCGAAGATCCAACTTCGCCAATGCAATCCAAGCTCCATCACAAGTCTTGTGGAGAAATATCTGCAAAAGAACACAAGCCAACGAAGACAAGAATTACAGAGCCTACTTGATATGAAACTATGTATGTGATCAAGGAATCATACAATATGGAAAAATAAGATTCATATAGGAAAGAAAAGTGCATCTATATTAAATAATAGAAAGAGACATTACAACCAAATCCTTGATGTCGTAAGGTCCCTTCCAACTGTCCCTCATTTTCCACACACTTATGCTCCAAGAATTATGAGACTATAGATCTCAAAGTCACTCACAATCTATCTTGACAAAACAAAACTCAAAGCCACTCTAACCAAGCTAGCAATCTCAAGCCAAATTCCCATCTAATCAAGATAAATTTCTCCATGAGAGCTCCTCTCCTTTTATAAGTTGAAGAGGATAAGGTGAGGAGGTTAGGATGATAACACTAAATAAAAAAAGTGAGTAAGATCCAAATCGATCGGAGGCCACCTCACCATAGAAGCTTCTCCTTCTAGAAGCATCGAGAAGATGCTCATTTTTCACACGTACAAAAATCATTGCACCCCTATAACTGAGCAGAGTGCAATGACATCACATACCAAGTTTAGTACAACATGCGATGATCTAGGATCGTCACATCACTATAGCTGGACAGGGTGCGACGATCCTCCTTATTAGGGTTTTTATAGAGGAAATATGATTTCATCTCTCAGGAAAAGTTCTTCTCCCTTCTTTCCTCAGGAATTCAGGTCACTGATCCCTCTAAAGACAACATATAGATTTACATCATTAATGGTCATAGGGATGACAAAAATAATGTGTAACAACCACCCAAGCCAGGTAATTCTACTAAAAACTTTCATGCTATGATACCAATTTGTAACATCCCCGACCACCCAATCCAGGCCATGCTACCTCGTAGAACAACTCTTTGTAATTCTTGATACCAATCTATAGCGTTCACTGCCATCCCAGGGTTGGCGCATTCTACCACAATTATGCTCTTTTCAAACTCATATACCACATTGTAACACACTCCCAGCCACCTGTTGGGGCACGTCACTTGAAAAAATTCTTCATTTCTATGGTGTATATATACATATATATAGATATATAAATATATATTTATAATGAAAATTTAAACAGAAATAAACATTCTTCTACAACACAGATTCATGCGGAATTAACAGTAAAACATACATGCATCAAATACATGCAATTTTCATAAATAACAGACATGTACTTAAACACAACATGTGACATTAACACAATTGATACTTATATTTTAATTGATTTCCACCAACTGCGTGTAGACCTTCCATGAACCTCCTAGACTTAAACCACGTTGCTCATCACTATCAACAGTGGCTCACCCCTGAGTTGGGACTAAAATCCACCTGGGAAAAGGGATTCCTAAGCTAGGCTGAGACTACGGGAAGTCGCACAGTACATCAGGAAAGATTCCCTCCCAGGATCCAACTTACGCACAAAGATCACAACCTCACATTCCCCACATGCTTGTACCACCTCGGGAATTATACACCTTCATTATTCAACAGTCCATCGACTACTTCACTTCCCTTCCAGGGCTTCAACAACAGGCCGAACATGAATTCTCAGATCTCCGTAGATGCTACTAGGCTCCCTCTAGGAGAATTCACTTCCACAACAATCTCTCTCACCTGTAGAGAGTTTCTCACAGGCATGACAACCTTAATCTTCAATCCACGGGCCTGGAAACCCACCTCTTCAAACCCACAGGCCTGACAACCTACTTATTTTTTCCAAATCCTAAGTCAAAGAGGTAGGGGATATGGCAGCAACAAAACTTGGGTATGGCTGCAAGATACCAGATATATAAAATATGCAGAACAGGAACGAAATGCTAGAAATAACAGAATAACAGTAAAATATCCAGCATAATCTTCACAATACACAGAAATGATATACGAAATAGCAACAGAAATAACACTTGAACAAAAA
>ML784270.1:315232-365957 GCA_009831015.1 Picea engelmannii
CCCTCGACTCCTATTTATACTAAAAAGAAGCATCTAGAGGAAGATCCTTCTAGAAGCGGAAGCTTCTATTAGGTCTTCTTACATCCGCCTAATTCTCTTTTATTGAAAGGTCTTATTAATATTGACCTTTATTACATCCGAATTCATTAATCTACCCATGTGCGGGTTAGGACCTTAACAATGGCACATATGATGGCAACAACAACCAACCCTTAAGGCAGGGTACGGGCTCAAGAAACTACAAGTGTGTGCAAGTTACAAAGGTCGACAATGGAGGAGGTTCAATGATGGAGAGAATAACTAACTGAGTGAATCCATGAGTGCATGGGAATCATGGAAAAGATGGGAGAGAGATCCCCACAATGAACTGATTTCCCCACATCAAACTGCAGGTCCCAAATCAGACACCTGTCTTCATGAATCTGCATGAGCTCCACTTATCATTTGTTCCCCTTCCCATAGTAACTGAGGATAACTTCAGTTATTTCCCAAACCTTAGTCTTTAGGAAATAATAATATAATATTATTCCCTTAGAGATAATACCTCTAGCTTAGTCCCTTTTCCTAGCCTCTTATCCCCTTCCCTTTCCCTACCTAGTGGATTTTAGTCTCCCATTCTCTTTTATCATGGTCGGTCTACATGTAGAAATGTTTTATATTAATGATATGAGTGTTTACATATACAAAAATAGGCTCAATGGCCTTTATCATCTAGGCTCTCCGTCCTAAAAATCACATAAGCCTCCTGGCTTATAATCGCTTGGATCACCAACCTACAAAATATTTTTACAATTCAGGAGGGTCTCGGCCTTGAGGTATTACAATCACCTCCCCTTATTTATTAATTATCCTTAGTGCATCTTATTTACATAATATCAACAAGATTTTCAAAATATTCAAAAAGATGCGAGTATTCGTCCCACATATCATCTTCATGCTCCCAAGTTGCGTTCTCAGGACCGTACTAGGTCCATTGGACCTTTACAATATCTATGGCTTGATTCCATAGCTTCTTGATCTTCTGGTCTAGTATGCACACCAGATGTACTTGAAAAGCGCCTTCTTTCTCCACCTTAATCACATCCCAATCAATCACATGATTATCATTAGGTATATACTTCTTGAGAAATGATACATGGAATACATTATGAATAGTCATAGATGCAGGTAATGCAAGCATATAAGCTACAGGCCCAATCCTTTCTAGGATTCCAAATGGCCCACAATATCTAGTTGCCAACTTGGAATAGTTTCCCGACTTCAAGGAACTTATGTTGGACTTCACTTTCAAGAATACATGTTCACCCACTTTAAAATCCCTATGAGTTCTTCCCTTGTCAACATAGATTTTCTTCCTGTCTTGGCCAGCCTTTAAATTCCATTTTATCTTCCATTTCCCTAAGAAACTATGGCCGAACCACTGCTCTATCAACTGGGTTGTCCCAGCTTATTGGTGTGTTTCACTTTCTTCCATAAAGTTCCTAAATGGGTTGATCTTCAGATGTACCCATTGTTGTAGTCAAATTATACCAAATGTAGATAATCCTCCCACTTTTATGGTTTTTCCATCACATACATTCTTAACATATCCTCTATCACTCGGTTCACCCTTTCTATTTTCCCATTAGACTCGGGATGATAAGTTGTGTTGAAATTCAGATTTGTTTCAAACCCTTTGAATAATCCCTTCCAGAACTTTGAGGTAAAATTTGGGTCTCTATTAGACACAATTTTCTGGGTATGCCATGCAATCATGCTACTTCCCTCATATAAATATCATCAACATTGGTTTCCTTGTGAGTAATCTTCATTGGAATGAAATGGGTGTCTTTAGTAAGATTTTCCACCACCACCATGATAGAATCATGATGCTTGTTTGTTCTGGGCAATTTGGTGATGAAATCCATTGTCACCACTTCCCACTTCCACGTAGGAATGGACAATGGCTGAAACAACCCAACTGAGTGTCTATGCTCAACCTTGACCTTATGACACTCCAAACATTTAGCAATGTACTCAACAATTTCTTTCTTCATGCTTGGCCAATAGTATTGGATTTTGACTGTTGCAATTGTTTTATGATATCTAGGGAGTCCAGCATATGGTACATTATGCATATCTTTCAATATCATACTCCTCAATTCATGAGAATTGGGTACACAAATTTTGTTCCTCTATAGGATAATTTCATCATTTCCCAATTTATAATCTTCAACATTCTGTTGCATTTTACCTTGCTGTAATTTTTTACCATCTCCATGTACTGCAAATCTATGTTTGCAGCCTCATAAAGTATTCCTTTAACATCAGTTTGACACATTATAATGGTTTTAGCATGCATATCATGCATGCTTATGTTGAGTGCATCAACCACTTTGTTATATTTTCCTTTGATGTGCTTGATGTCAAATTCATACTCACATAGGAATTCTGACCATATTCACTATCTGGCATTTAAAGTTTGTTGATCAACCAAATATTTCAGACCATTATGGTTTGTCCTCAGATCAAATATTTTTCCCATGAGATAGTGCCTCCATTTATTTAAGGCATGCACTATGTATGCCAACTCCAAATAATGAGTGACATAGAGATTTTCATGCTCTTTCAATTTTCTGGATTCAAAACATACCACAAAACCATTCTGAATGAGGACTCCACCAAGTCCTTCTTTGCATGCATCTATGAAAACCATGAAATCCTAATTAGGATCTACAATTCTCAAAATTGGAGCACTGGTTAATAATTGCTTCAAATGTTGGAAGCTCTTTTCACATTTTGTTGTCAATTGAAACTTCTCTCCCTTCCTTTGCAAGGAAGTGATCGGGTGAGCAATCCTTGAAAACCTTACAATGAATCTTCTATAGTAGCCATCTATACCTATGAAGGATCTGACTTATGTCACATTCTTAGGTGCTTTCCACCCTTTAATAGCTTCAATCTTTTTTGGTTCCACTGTTATCCCTTCTTTGGATATGATATGCCCCAAATAGTGAATTCGGTTCTGATAAAATGAGCACTTTCTCAATTTGGCATACAAGTGGTGATATCTTAACACTTGTAACACCATCCTCAGGTGATGATCATTCTCTTCTTATAACTTGGAATATACAAGGATGTCATCCACAAATACAATGACAAACTTGTCTAAGTATTCTTGGAAAACACCATTCATTAAGCACATGAAAGCAACGTTAGGTGCATTTGATAACCCAAATGTAACCACTGTGAACTCGTAATGACTATACCTTGTCATGAAGGAAGTATTTCTGATGTATTCACCTCTGATCCTTACTTGATGGTATCCATAACTGATATCAATCTTTGAAAATATCCTTGCATCCTTTAACTGATCAAAGAGATCATCAATCATTGGCAAAGGATACTTGTTCTTTATAGTTACTTTGTTCAATTGTCCGAAGTCAATTCACAATCTCAATTTCCCATATTTCTTCTTCACAAATAAAACTGGGGCACTCCAAGGTGACACACTTCGGCGTATATACCCCTTCTTCAAAATTTCTTCAACCTGCATTTGCAGTTCCTTCAACTCTGGTGTACTCATCCGGTAGGGATTCTTGGATACTGGAGCTTCTCTAGGCATCACATTTATAGAGAAATCAACATCTCTCTTTGGGGGTAGTCTTAGTATCTCCTTAAACACACCCTCAAACTCTTTTAGGATTGCATGACCCTCAATATTTGGCAGCTTATCCTTAGGTTCTTCCTCCATATTAGATGCAAATATTTTGTAGCCCTTCCTGTAACACTTCTTCAACTGCATTGCTAAGATCTCTCGTACAGTAACTGCCCTAGGAATTCATTGGACTATTCGTGGGTTCCCTTCCTTGTTCAGGAAAGTAAAGGCCTTGTTATGAGAGTCTAATACGACATGGTGTTGGTCCAACCAATTCATACCAATTAGACAGTCATATGAACCCAAGGGAAGGATGTTCAAATCTTCCTTGGAACCCAACCCATTCATTTCCACTGGACATGATTTAACCTGCTCAAAAACTTTTCTCTTGGATCCTATAGCCAGCTACACCAGTCAAGATTTCCCATTCTTGCTTCTTGGAAATTGCAAGCTTTCCACTACCTTAGGATCTACATAGCTATGACTAGCTCTTGAATATATTAAAATAGTAAAGGCATGGTTATTGATCATACCTTCTACTTCAATCATGTGTGATTGAAACTCTTCTTGATTGTTTTCCAGGGCTGCATAAATCCTTTGTACACTTTTTCCCATGTCCTCCATTATTTCTGATTGTTGTACATTGTGGAAAAATCTTACTTTGTCAGTTCTGTGAGGAAAATATCTATACTTATGGTCTCATTTACAACCCCAACATTGAATAGGTGGGTTCCTTGGCCTTTTCCCATCTACCTCAACCATTCTATGCTCTCTAAAAGGTGGTTGTCATTGAGGATTGTTTGTGAAAAATGGTGGCTTGTTCCCCTTCTTCCTCTGTTCCATATTGAACTTCTTCTTGTCCTCCTGAAACTTTTGGAAAGTGGGATTTACATTTTGTTGATCATATAAGCACTTATATTTCCTTATGGTTTCCTCCAAATTTCTATTATCATCCTACTGAATTTTGTCACTAATGAAAGATGGTAGCCCACTCAAATATATCTGGATATTAACTATCTCATCCTTGATGAAGGAGAAATACTTCAACAGTTCTAAAAATATCCTTTCATACTCATAAATGGTCATGCTAACCAGTTTGAGTTCAAATAATACTTTCATCTTTTTGTCATAATATCTCTTGGTCAAGTATTTATTTTCAGAATACTTCTTGAATTCCTTCCAAGTCACATTCTTCTCTTTAATATGTTGCACCTACATAAGTTGGTGCCACCACATGGATTCCTTTCCTTTCAGCTGATAAACAACAATTTTTCCTTCCGCATAAGAATAATATTTATGTAGTTGGAAATATTTTCTAGTTCCCAGCAGCCATGTCTCATCATCTTCATCTTTCTTCTTCTCTCCATCAAAATTAAGAGGTTTGATCATGTTCATTTCTCCTTTGAATTCATCCACCCCATACTTCTTATGATTCCTGGTAGGGGATGGAATTGAGCTGCTATGTTCCCTCTTAGATTTTCTTTGAGATTGATAGTGATGTCTTCTATCACTCTTGGATCTTCATTTTTCCTCAAGGGTCCTATGGATTCCTGATTTCTTGGAGCCACTCTCCTTATCCAAATTATTTTCAATTATTTCCAGGCTCTGTATTACATTCATGTTGAAGTCTTCCTAATGTTCCATTTCCTTCATAAGCCTTTCATTATCATCCTTGTGACTCTGAACATTTGTCTACAATTTTTTGATGGTCTCAACTGGATTTATGTCTTCATCCTTTCCTTCTCCATGTCCATTGGATTTTTTTCCTTCAACTCCCAAATGAACATCCATTCCTCTAATCTCATCGTCCTGACTGTAATCCTCTTATGCATCCTCTATCTCTCTACACTCTATGATGATTTTTTTCTGCTTCACAGCTGTTAACTCTGCAAAAATGTGCAACCAACAAAACTTTGTCAGGCTAACTGTCTCAACAATTTCATGAAAACTTGAACCATTACGGTTCAATACTATATACCCGACTTCTTTTTGCTAATTTCCTGATAATTTGACTCTTCATATCCAGTTTCTGGGCGAACAGTTATATTCTATTGTTCAATAACTTTCTAACGCCAACTTTCATGCTTAAAACTGAGTCCTGGGCAGAGAGTTATGGCTATATGAAAATTGTCTTTCTTGTGAAGCTGATCTTTACAAAGGGGATCTTCTTTTGGAGATGAATATTTTTATCGGACTCATGATGGATCATCTCATAAGGTACATATTTAGGTGCAGGTTTGTATAAGTCAGGACCGCACAAACTTCTTCTCTAAGCCCCCTTTTGTTTTGAAAACAATTTATGGGCATTAGCCCTTTTTATTTTCCCTCAATCTCATGTGACCATGGGTTGTGAACAAGCACTAAGATAATAGGGTCTTATCTAGAGATTCAGTACATCGAGGCTCCATAACTTTGGAAGTTCTCTCAACTCCAAAATTCCAATACCCTGGAGCGTCGAATTGGCGAATTCATAAAGAACGGTGGATTGACAATCCATGAATTCCTAGCATCCAATGGATGAGATCCATTATGGGACTTCGGGCTTTAAGAGTTTTTGAAGCACTTCTCCACAGATCCACCGAAATTTTAGACCGATGAACTTACAAACAACAAATAAATACATCGTGCCTTCTCATTAATGAATGGCCATGATCAACTTCGAGACTTTGGGCTTCGAGAGTTCCAGACTGTCCACACTCTCAATCCTTTCGGAGTTCCAAATATCCAGACGACAGGATATGCTGCCACATATCCTCTCTATAGGATATGCGGTATATGATACCACATATGATGCCATGTCACTCTGGTGCTTCACAAATTCAGGACTTCGAGACTTCGGGAATTTGGAACTTCGGGACTTCTGGATTTTGGGACTCCGGTACTTCAAGAGACTTCTCCACACTACACCAAAAATCCCCCGAACGTCGAATTCCTGAATAGGCTGATCTGTGGACACATTTCCTCAAACAAAAATGGTCCATATTAACTCCAGAGTTCGGGACTTCGGGAGATTTCCCTCATGGCATCTTGAGGAATCGCTTCTCCCGGAGTGTCGAACCTCCGAACTGTCGTGAGATCTATGACTCACATTCACTCGCACATAGATCTGAAAGTTGGGATCTGATCTTCACCACACCTCTTGATCTTTGCATGATCTAACGGCTCTGATATTTCCTTGGCCAAATCCAATGGTCAAGCACTTCTCCTAGTGATCTATGGTGTAGATCCACTCTGGAACTTTGGAGCTACGGGGTTTTTTCCTCTTTTACGACAAAGAACTTAAAACAGTTAGGGTGGAGAAGCTTGTAGGACTTCGGTGCTTAACCACCATGCTCATTTTTCTAGATCTGATGGTTGTGAAGGGTCTACCTTCTCCCGAACATATCCTACGGAATTTGAACTTTGTGGCCCAATACCAAGATTGTTGTGGTAACTTCTTTGCTACTTCTCTTGAGCTTTCCATTGCCACCCAAGTGTTCTCTCAACGCCCTTTTGGCACTCTATAACTTCCATTTAGTCATACACGACCCATCTAGGTTTAGTGTTGAAACCATGGGATCTGATATCAATTTGTAATGACCCCGACCACCCAAGCCATGTCATTCCACCAAAAAATTTCATGCTCTGATACCAATTTGTAATGACCCTGGCCACCGAAGACAGATCATTCCACCAAAACCATTCCTTCTCTGATACCAATTTGTAAAATCCTCGACCACCCACGCCAGGCTATGCTACCTTGTAGAACCTCTCTTTCTAATTTACGATACCAATTTGTAGCATTCCCTGCCATCCCAGGGATAGGGCATGCTACCATACATACATACATACATACATACATACATACATACATACATACATACATACATACATACATACATACATATATATATATATATATATATATATAATGCAAATTTAAACAGACATAAACTTTCTAATACAACACAAATTCATGCAGAATTAATAGTAAAACATACATACAACAAACACATGCAATTTTTATAAATAAAAGACATGTACTTAAACACATCATGTGACATTGACACAATTGATACCTTATGTTTTAATTTATTTCCACGAACTGTGTGTAGACCTTCCATGAACCTCCCAACATTAGACCACATTTCTCATCACTCTCAGCAGTGGGTCACCCCCGAGCTGGGACTAAAATCCACCTGGGAAAAGTGATTCCTAAGCTAGGATGAGATTGTGGGAGGTCACACTCTACATTAGGATGGATTCCCTCCCAGGAGCTAACTTACACACAAAACTCACAACCTCTCATTCCCCACATGCATGTCCCACCCCAAGAAGTATACACCTTCACTATTCAACAGTCCATCGGCTACTCCACTTCCATTCCAAGGCTTCAACAACAGGCTAAACAAGAATTCTCAGAGCTCTATAGCTGTTATTGGGCTCCCTCTAGGAGAATTCACTTGCCCAACAATCTATCTCACCTGGAGAGAGTTTTTCATAGGCTTGAAAACCTACTTCTTCAATACACGGGACTAACAAACTGCCTCTTCAAACCCATAGGCCTGACAAGCTACTTCTTCTTTCTAGCTCCTAAGTCAAACGGGTAAGGGAGATGGAAAAAACAAAACTCCGGTATGGAACAGATGATGGCAACAACATCCAACCCTTAAGGCAGGGTACGATCTCAAGCAATTATATGTGCATGCAAGTTACAAAGATCGATGATGGAGGAGGTTCAACAATGGAGAGAATGACTGACATAGTGAATCTATGAGTGTGTAGAAAGCATGGAAATAATGGAAAATAGAACCCCACAAGAAACCGATTTCCCAACATAAAACTGCATGTACCAAATGAAACACATGTCTTCACGAAGATGCACGAGCTCCACTTATCATTCGTTCCCCTTCCCACAAGAACTTAGGATAACTTCAGTTATTTTCCAAACCTTATTATTTAGGAAATAATAATATAATATTCTTCCCTTAGAGATAATCCCTCTAGCGTAGCTCTTTTTCCTAGCCTCTTATCCACTTCCCTTTCTTTACCTAGTGGAGTTTACTCCCCCATTCTCTTTTATCGTGGTTGGTATACACACATCGATGTTTTATATTAATGATATCAGTGATTACATATTAAAAAAATAGGCTCACTGGCCTTTAGCATCTAGGCTCTCTGGCCTAAACATCACAGAAGCCTCCTAGCTTATAATCACTTGGATCACCACCCTACAAAACATGTTTACAATTCAGCAAGAGATCGACCTTGGGTTATTACAAGATATACATGGAGTAGTCAGAGGGGTTCATTCAAAACTCATCTTTAGTATGCAGACTGAAGAAGTCACTCCATGGCCTCAAGTAGACACCTAGAGCATGCTATGAAAAGAAGGATTATTTTGATCACTGGTAGCTTTGCTTCATCCATTGTTGTGGTCAAAGATATTTTGCATGAGAGGTTGTCTATGAAAAACATGGGTTCACTTAATTATTTATAGGTATTGATATTAGTCAATATGCTTCAGGCATCAAAATTTCTCATGATAAGTATTCCATGGACCTTCTAAATAGATTCCACATGACAGAATGTAAGTCTTCACTTACACCCTTCTTATCTAGGATCAAACTTGAGGATGGCGGGGATACACCATTAGTGGAAAACACTTTGTATCAATAATTGGTGGGGATTCTTCTATATCTCATCCACAACCATCCATATATCTCATATGCAGTAGGAGTAGTTTATATATACATGCAGGAACCCTATGATCTGCATTGGAAGGATTCCAAGCACATCCTTAGATATGTTCAGGGAACCATGAGTTATGGTATTCACTATGCCTCTGGTTGTGCATTGGATCTCATAGGTTTCGTAGATTCAAATTGGTATGGCGATGGCATAGATTGCAAGTCCACTTTTGGGTACAATCTTAGTTTGGAGTCATGCCCTATTTGCTGGTCAAGTAAGAAGCAATCAGACATTGCTTTATATTCTACATAGGTCAAGTATAGAGGAGTAGTCAATTGTGTCATTCAAGTGATTTGGCTTCAACACTTCCTTATCAAGATTGTCATCTAGTTTCACTATCCGACTGTCATATGGTGTGACAATCAGAGTACACTGATATTTTGCAGAGATCCAATACAACGACAACAAACCAAACACATTGAGGTCCACATACATTTCATCAGATATCTAGTACATGATAGGACCATTGATCTACAATTTATTCCTTCCTCTAAAAATATTGTTGATATCTTCATGAAGACATTCACTAGACTGAAGTTTCGGACTTTGCAGGATCGTCTTGGAGCGAAGAACACATTTTCCTAGCAACTGTCTTTTATTCTTTTGATGCATTGCCTTTTGAGAGGGGGTTTTGTTACCACATGGTTTTCCCTCTTTCCTCATTTTTATCCAGTTTTCATTAGTTGCATTGTACATGAGTACCTAATATTTCCTAGTATCTGGGACTCATTCTTTACTCCATAGTGATGTTTAGGGGGGGTGTTGGAGAAATTACTATTTTTGACACACTAGTTCAGTTGGAGTTAACTGACTATTTCTATTTTATACTTTCTATTTAGATCATCACTATTATAATATTATGCATGCATGCATTATGCTATTATGGATTTTATTTCCTATATATGAGTGTATTCCACTCATTCATTGTATCATATTGATCATCATCTATGTATCAATCATCATATCATTGGAGTAGTGTGAATATATTTTGTCATTGTTGGCCCTTGACCAAGTTTTGGGAGATGCTTGGTCAAGTTTGACCTATTTGGGGACTTTGACAGCCTGTCGAAGACAGAGTGCAAGACGAAGAGTAGATCTCAGGATTTCGTAGCCTTTTTAGGTATTTTTTGGTTTTTGGGATCATGTAATGGGTATGGGAATGTTGGCCCATTGGTTTACCCATGCTTAGACCTATTTTGTAATATATATAGAAGACTAGGCAATGTAATAAGGAGAAGTCGTAAGGAATGTCTAAGTGCTAGAGTTGGATCTATGTGATAAAGATTGTAAGTGCTTTGGTGCATACTGTGTGAAACTTGCAGAGCTAAGTGCAAGTCATTGTAAGAGACTGTAGAAGGCTGTGTGCTTAGATCTACTCAGGGAAGCAGGATCTAGCGAGCTGCAAAAATCTCCTGTCCTCTGTGGAGTAGGGGTTTTGAGGCTATGTGCATGTAACCTATTGAAGAAGCCAATAAATAAGACAAAGAGTTGGTGGACGTAGCCCCAGGGTGGGGGTGAACCATGTATATGCTGTGTTGCTCTGCTTTGTGCAATGTGTTGATGTTCTTATATGTTAATGTGCTTAGTGATTTGATATAGATAGATATATCTATTGATTCTTTGTGCTTAATGATGTATATGGATGTTAGATCTAACTTATATACATATTATTAGTGCCTGAATTAGTTAGGATCTTATATGTCATGCTAAGTGTTGTTATATGTTATATCTGGTTGAATACCGTGATGCTTTGTAATTAGGGTTTAACTGCATTGTAACTAAGAACTGGATATTGATGAATGTTTACTGCTGAGTGATCTGTTAAGTGTTAGAATCACATATCTTTGTCCCAGCTAAGGTTGCAAACACTGGAGTCCTGCAACCACCCGTGCCTCTACCTCAGGTGAGACTTCATCTGCTTCACAGGTGTTTCTAAAAGGGCCGCTAGTTAGGGTTTTGTTGGTGTGGTCTTGAGCATTGAACCGTGGGTCTGCCCCTGTGCCAACACTCATTCTTCCATATTGAATATCTCTTCCTTTATTGATAATATTTGTTTGTAATTTCTTTAGCTAGATCTCTTGTGCAAGTTTCGATGAAACATTGATAGATCAAAGACTATTTTGGAGCATTTCTTGGCTGCCTCATGTTTTTACAAAGAGGATTTTCAGTCCACATCAATAGATTATAGGGTAATTTTTTTTTTCTCCATAAGAGTGGTGTCTATAAATAACTCAAATGTGGTGCATAATGTGGGTATTTTTCACTTGATGGGTAGTACGAATTCTACCACATGGACAAGGTGGAATGGTGTAAATCTTGTGGTGGTTTTGACTACCGTGCAATATTCCTACAAAGCTAAAAACAACATGTGATGCTAGCTAGTTTTGTGCTTGTCCATGGTTCTTTGCAACATGGTTTTGAGGACTTTGTTGATGGACTCAACTTTCCCATTGGACTATGGGTAATATGGGAAATAAATTCATGAGTGAATCCTAATTTGGAGGATATCTATAAGGTACCAGATGTAATATAATATGAAAAAACAAGAATATTCAACAAATATCAATGGAACAAGAGAATATTGAGAAGAGAAACACCAAAAATGACACCTTTATTGTTAGAGAATGTTCCATCTACAGAGAGATGAAACATCCCTTGGATTACAAACCCCTATACCAAGACAAAAACACTACAAGTGGACACTAATGTCCCTTTAAACTTGTTTTAACCAATCATAAAGGGAGAGGAATAAAACTCACGATGCACCTTGTTTTAACATTTGACCTCGCTGCTTCCAATATGTGAGCTTGATGTTCAAAATCCCTAGCACAACTTGATACCTGCAATAGGAAGAAAGGATAAATGACTACCTCCTACTCTAGTTGATTAGATCAAACAAATTCATATATGAATATTGAAGGAACAATAGACAAGCACATGAAAGAATACACAAGATTGAAGGAAATAAGCCAAGTATATTCAAATGAGAACACAAAGAGAGTAATTATAGACCACGATTTATGTAGTAGAAACCTATCCAAGATCTCCTCGTCCAACCCTTGCATGAATCTACCAAGATCAAAATGATGATACTTTGACTTATTACTTTCTCCCTTCACCTGGGAAATCCCTCAATATATAGGCTTGAGAGGCAAAAATACCATGAGAAAATGAGGGATATGGTTGAGGATATGGTTCTGTCAGTTTTGGATCAGATCCTAAGATGAAACAAAAGCATGAGGGTCGAACATAACCAACTCTATCTGAGAGAGCTAGCCCATAGAATTAGGTGGAGGAGATCCCCCTTTTCCCTCAACAAAAATGACACTCCACCCCAGTGAAAGAAAGGGTGCCACCCTAATAGTGGTGCTTCCCTAACATGGAAAAGGGGGTTCCATGGCACTCCCCCAACATGGCTAGGGGGGTGCCACCATTCATAAATTCCTCAAAAAAAGGTCAAATTTTCCAAGGAAAAGATGTGTTTCAACCTAGAAATGATGGGTTTCCTCCTCCCATATGGATTAGTGGTCATGGAAAAATGTTTTCATGGTGTAAAGGGGTGGAGACACCTCACATAGTGAAAGATAAACTTGGGAAGGTCCATACGACACTTGCGACAGTGCATGCGACACTTACCGAGGTGCATACGTCACTTTGCGACACTTACGGCGTGAAACACAAATGTGAAATTTTGGTGTGTAACAAATGACCCCTAAAGTGTGAGGTAAAAAAAAAAACTAATGTATGAAACACTTTACAAATTATTCAATGCAAGGGAGCTAGAGTGGGAGAAGCTGTAAATAATCATCAAACAATATTAATATATGTTCCATTTCTGAGGCACACATATCTATGCTCATAATATGAGATGAATCAAATCACGACCACCAACCAATACACTATAGATCCATTAGAATATTGACTAAGGATATGGCCACCATAGATACAATGTGTATCCATACCTCCATGACATGAAATGATCACAACCACAAAAAATACATAGTGGAGCTACAAGATGACAAAACATAGCCATGGATCAATACAATGTGGATCTATGTGATAGTATATATATATATCATTAAGATTGAAACCATGGTGATTGCACTGCAATATTTTACATGCTCAAATGATATCCATCTCAACCTGGGAAAATCTCATAATAGAGTAAGCGTTGAACCCAGAGTCTTCGTCCTGATCCCGATGTGGTACAAATATAGCCATGTGAATAGGTGATTTGATGTCAAACATCATAGAAACCACTTGGTTACCGGTCATTGATGTAAACCATTAACAAGTGCAAGGGAAATCACTAATGATGTCAATGAATCCTAAGGTACCCTAGTACATTCCAACGAATGTGAATAAATGAGTTGAGGTTGAACATTTGAGGAATCATCCGATTATAGGTCAATGATGTAAACCTATTTTCAGAAGTGAGGAGGCCTTCCTATGAGGCATGCAGTTCCCAAGGTACTAATTGGTTTCTAAGTCTAATTACTGGATAATGTGATGAATTAGACAAGAGAAGACTCATCGAAGGAGGGCCATGATGTATCTCCCATCTTCAACACAAAATGGACACAAGAAAGTGATGTAATATGGTGAATCAAATGAGTATGGACTAACACAAGAAATGGAAACTAGTAATACTGTAGATGGATGGCTTGAAGTGAAATTTCCCTTGATAATGATGAGGGACATAAAGTAACTTGGGAACATTAGCTCGACGAGTACCAAGAACATAATGTGATGGAAATAAGATCACTCTTGGAATGGACCAAAAAAGTATAGCGACACATGAATTGGTATGACTCAAAGACAAGAGAATTACCCAACTATAAGACGAGACGCAAACAGGTTCCATGTTCAAGGGTGACAATAGATGTCATAAAGGATTCCAAAAAAGTTGACCCACTTCCTTCAATTTCCCCACATCCAGATAGATGAGTACCTATTTATTTTTTATACAAGATTGAGGAGGATAAAAAATGGTCGGTATAGATCATCCTTTGGATGAGTCCCTAGAAATATGTTTAACAAACTTGAGGAAGGAGGGGTTCAGTCCCATATGGGTCTTGGATATTGGACTCACATAGGTCCTTTGATGCAGATTTTTATGATCCTAAAGAAGGTAAAATCGATGCTTTTTCACATTTAGAGAGTCTGGAAAGCACTAAAGATGACTCCATGGATGATGTTTTTGTAAATTTAGTCTCCCAAGCCTGAAAAAAATGTAAAACAATATAGGGGAGAAATATTCTAATCATGCTTGATTAGAGTAGTCCTTTTTCATAATTAGTCTCGCAAGGCCGAAAAAGAGATAAACTACAACTCAAAACACACCCTTTCAAACCTTTTAATGAGTGTGAAAGGAAGCAATCTCACTCTATGATCTTTTCATATTTTAGGGAGTCTGAAAAGAGATTAAAGGAGACTCCAAAGAGTTCCTTTTTAGTATATCATTTAAGAGTCCGAAAAAGAGATAAAATCATACTCAGTAACCTATTATCATGCATTAATGAGCATGAGAAAGAACAAAGACTCGGATCGGTAACTATACTCATGTTTTTACGTGCACGAGAAAGAAAAAAGACTAAGCTCGATCCAGAAAATACTACTACGTTACGATGGGAACAACCCTCGAATGATGATCACTCTTAGTAGCGTGTCTCTCTAGAGGTAGTTTTCCCCCAACTTGCATGATAGAAGCTAGAGGTTTGGATCTAGCATGATGTCTAGAGGTGAGAGACCTTCCCCCTAAGTTTTGTTTCCTCCAACGACTCTTCTTCTTTCCTCATTTAGTCATCTGGTTACTAATAGGAACATTTTTACTAGGGGGAGGAAAAGAACGTTCAAGTGCTCGATCCGAAGAGAGACTTGATTCTAATGGAGGTGGGCTTGTTTCATTTTTTTAATGATCTTGACAGAGATGATGAACTATGATCATAAGCATATGTTTCATGTTTTAACGAGCTTGACATAGGAAAATAACTATGCTCGTCAAGACCATATACTACCAAAGGATCAGACAATTCTAAGGATTGTCATAGATGAGTCGAAATCATGTTTATCATGGAAACCTATGAGGTGGGAGGAGCATGAAAAGGAAAATCCCCCATGAGTGAGGAATCCTTAAGGATACCTACTCCTACATTCTCAATACCATTTTTTCCTAGGAAAGTGACATTATTTGCTGCAAAATTGTGGAGATTTGGAGTTGTATAGTTAAGTTGGTAAACAATGATAATCTTTCCTTGATGGGGAAATTGAAAGATACGAAACACTCAAGATGAGATGAAAATCATTGCATTGAACCAACTATGAACAAGTCAAAAATTATAATACAGGGGTGTGTCGGCCACTTCAATATCTACTTAAACAATCTTACACTTCAATGTCATAGTGAAACATTGCAAGAGTCCGTGAGGTTGGAAACCATATACATCAAATGCTTTCAAGGTGGTAGGGGACTGGGTAAGTGTAGGGGAACCAACGACTCTCCAACAAGGAAAATACATGACACGGGTGGAGGCTCCCTCCTCTAAAACAATGTGATGGATGTTATTTCCACCAACCAAAAGTTGAATTTGGAATGCTAAGTGGTGGGAGAACCTCTCTTTAAAATAATTCAGATTAAATATAATCAAGTTCGACTCCTCGGGATCCATGGTGCCAATGGCTGACAACAAGGTTCTACGTTGACTTGGAAAATGCTATAGAACTTTGAGGGATGACATAGCATAAATATATTGGGAAAAATATTCAATGATGTTGTAGTTTTGGGAAGCGCATACATTTGGATTAAATATCACTTTTCGAATTACGCCCTTGGGCTGGCGCAACGTTGTGTCAGAAATTGGCCTCTCAATATGAAGAGGATTGGAATATGGAGGAGGAGTGGAACTAGAGGGATGAATGACATACTTTCCCTTAGGCTGATCGTATGGAGGACTATCATAAGTATTCATGTGATTTGTGACATTAACCATCTTGAACATGTACACCTCATAGGTGCTCTATGAAGCATCACCATGGTGGGAATGACTTGTGTTTCCCCCTGGCAGAGGGGTAGGGTTTTGTGCAACCAGATGTTGTTTTTGAGATAGTTGGGAGGTACCCTTCATATATTTAGTGATAGCCTCACGATAAGGGAATTCTTTCTTGTAGTGGTCTTCCTCGCAAATCATACAAAGAGATTAAGGCTTCCTAGTCGGTTGAGTATCAACAGTCTTAGGATTATCCTAATCGTTATAATATTTCTTGGATTTACCCTTATTTGTATTCTTACCTCTTGTTTTTTGAGATGAAGTGGATCGGACCCCATTCACCTTAGAGGTTTGAGTAGGAGTGGAAGTAGTTTTGATGTCTGAAACATAACCTGGTTACAGAGCATGTCTTGATGGATCGTTCAACACACGAGGAGCATTAGGGATCAGATCGTAAAGTGTGTCAGAATGGGAATAAACCAAGTCCAAATATTGCACATGGTTAATAACCTTCTCCCTAGTAACAATGTTTCTCATAGCTACATCATGGGCAATTTGAAGAAATAAAATTTGCGAGGAGTTGGTCCGACATTGGAGATTTAATAAAAAATATCCGTCGTCTCCACTCCTGAATATGATAAGATATGTGGGTGGAAGAGGATCTTTGGAGCAAGGTCAAAGGTTATGTACTAGTATCGCACTGTATAGGCAATTGAAAATTCTTCAGGAAATCCATGGAAAGAGAATTAAAGTTGAAAAATGGTCAAGTTGGATATTGGTGGCCACCCACTTGTTCCAAATTCCAACTAGCTCATCTAGACAATTTTTAGTTCACCACGTTTATCTGTAATGGGGAAATTTATTTGAAATTGTGGGGTTTTCACTTACAGGGATTTCCTGAATCCCTACACAACATCTATATGGATATTGGTGGCCACCCAACTATTCCAACTAGATTATTTTGGC
Organism: Picea engelmannii; assembly: GCA_009831015.1. Lineage (NCBI taxonomy): Eukaryota > Viridiplantae > Streptophyta > Pinopsida > Pinales > Pinaceae > Picea > Picea engelmannii. Next base: position 332,552 of record ML784270.1, read on the forward strand.
AGTTTTCATGGCAGTACATGTTTTTGTACTTCCAGGGGATGTTTTGGGGATCTAAACAATATTTTTTGGATTGCCACATTCGAACTATAGACAAATTTATATTTTGATAGTATAATATGTATTTCTTGAAAATACCTTTCCAACGGGCTATAACATGCCTAAAACAGAGATCGTATGCAAAAGTTATGACCTCGATAAGTTGATGTACTAACTTACCCCAATGGGGCCCACATGACTTTTGGCGCTTCATCTCCTAGGGTTAGATTTTTGGATGTATAGGGTTTTGGAATTAATGTTTATCATAAAAATTCCTTCATATCCTCATTGTAATCATGTTCTTGTAAATGAGTGTAACCATCAAATCTCTTCTCAGAGACAAAGATGCCACCATTCTAGTGTGTCTTGCACTATGTATTTTTACAGTCTCTATACATTTATTTCATTAATAGAAATCATGTATTGTTGTATTTCTCTATTTGTGGAAATTTTTATATGTATTTCATTGTAATATATCTGCTTTCATTTCGTTCCAAAAATAATCCGGATCATTGGTATCAAAGTAGGATTCTCTTGATCATTTTTCATTGCATTTTCCCAATGAGGGTCGAGTATAGAAAGTTCAATCTTGAGCTTGTCTCTCTTGAGGAAAATCTCTCTCGCATGCCCAAGAAAACCTCTATGGTGGAAGACAATAAAAATGATAGAGGAGAATATTCTATTAACCTATTTCTTGAGCAAGTTCTCGTGTGACAGAGGGACAAAATGATGGAGAATTTTTCCCACATCCTTCAACATCGACCGATAGCAACAAGAACATCTTCATCAAGCAGCCACTTTTGAGGAACCTCTCCCTTCAAGGTACAAGTTATTTTTTATATTCTCATATTTGAAGGAAAGATATATGCAGATGCCTCATAAAAATGGTTGAATCTGCTGGAAGGTTATTTCTCTGTTCACAATTTTCCTGATAGGGAAAATATCACCTTCGCACTCCTCAAGGCTCTCCCTCATGTCAAACATTGGTGGGAAACTTATTGGGAAAAGAATTCCACAGAGGAATCTAGAATATATGGGGTCGATCCCACTTGGGATTTTTTTTGGATGCGGTCAAGGAACAATACTATCCTATTGATAACTATGAAGACCAATACATGAGATGGACCACACTACAGTAAGAGAAGAGCCAAACAATGTCAGAGTTCACAAATACTTTCCATACCTTGTGCACCAATTTGTGTATCAAAGACTCTGAGTGACATCTAGTTCTAAAACACCGTGGGGCTTTGCATAGGTACATCCAAACTGAAATGGATTTACTAAACATCTCATCATTGGGAGGTTCCTATCAATATGTTGTCAAAATTGAGAAAAAATTTAGGAACCAATACAAATGGGAGTTCGGGTTTGAAAATCCACAACAATCAAAGCATGGTAAAGAAAGACATAACCAATAGAATCGTGACAACCAGTCCAAGAAACAGGAAAATAAGGGTAAAGGAAAGATGAAGAATGACATTGGGAAGTGGTGTGAATTCCACAAAATCCCTTGGCACAACACTGATAAATGTTTCTCAAAATAGTCATTGGTGGTCGAGGTCAAAGACAAGGAGTCGAACCCTGATTCAGAATTTGATCCATTAAATATTGAAAACAAACAGATCATCAACTCATACCCCACTTCTATTTTCGTGACTGCAACAGTTCAACCAGAAAAACCAGTAGATTCTGAAGAGGGGGAGCGCCTCTTCCATTCACATATGTGGGTGAAGGGGACCCTGTTTCATTTCATTGTTGATAGAAAAATCAAGAAGAACCTCATCTCAACTAAGGTCATCAAACATTTTGGGTTGTCGACAACACCACACCTACAACCATACAACATTAGGTGGCTTCAAGGGACGATATCTCCATGTCATACAACAGTGTCGCCTATCCTATGGCATCCATCCCTTAAAGGATGAGGTAGTGTGTGATTTTTCCCCTCTTGATTTCTATGTTGTTGTTTTGGGCCAACCATATATGTGGAAATGTCTTGTTTTTTATGAGTCTCGACCCCTTAGTGCCATTATTACTCTGGGGGGTCATCTATACATGATACCAACGGTAGTTCTGACTATTGTTCCACCAAAAATGTGCCACAAGGTAATCTCTCATACTGAAAAATTCATCCTCTTCACAGTCTATTCATAGGATGCACAGAATGCCACTGCAACCACTGTAGCCTCAACACCTTCTATCTAGTAGAAGTAGATTGCATATATTGTTTCTTCACCTACGACGATGCCTACACAATGCCCCATCAAGCCCAGAGACAATAGATTGGTGGAATAGATTCAACCCTACCAACAACAGGTTTGTGACAGCCTTCCATAGACCAACCAACGCAACTTCTCCAACAAGGAACGTAGCTCACCAAGTTTCAGATTTGGAAAATGCTTTCCCCTCTTCCCCAAGAAATCAATGAAATAGATATCATTGCTTCCTAAGTGGGGAAGAGTGATCCAGGTGGATATTGGTGGCCACCCACCTGTTCCAAATTCCAACTAGCTCATCTAAACAATTTTCAATTCAACATGTTTCTTTGTAATGGGGACATTTCTTTGTAATTGTGGGTTTTGCACTTACGGGGTTGTCCTGAAGCCCTACACATAATCTAGGTGTATATTGGTGGCCATTTGAATTTATGAGAGAAATGAAATAAATAACAGACTAAATACAATAGCACAGAGATACGGAGAAAAATAACATATAACCAATGAACAATAAATTCTATTGAATAAATAAAATAGGATGAAACTATAAAACTGTAGAACGGAAAACAACTTGCTCGAATGGTGGTATCTATCTCTGAGAAGAGATGTGGCTTACACACATCCTAACTTATGTGGGCCCCGATGGATAAGTTGGTACCTCAACTTCTCGGGGTCATAACTTTTGCATACAACCTCCGTTTTAGGCGCGTGATATCCCATTGGAAAGGTATTTTTGAGAACTACACATTATGATATCAAACTCTAACTTTGTTTATAGTTTGACTGTGGCAAGCCAAAAAAACACTTTTTAGGGCCCCAAAATTTCCCTTGAAGTACAAAAAGATGTACTAACATGAAAACCTCCAAAATAATCTAGTTGGATTAGGTGGGTGACCACCAATCTCCACCTGGAAGTTGTGTAGGGCTTTAGATATCCCTGTAAGTGTAGAAACAACAATTACAAATAATTACAAAATAAGGTGCTAAACTAAAATTCTCAAGATGAGCTAGTTGGAATAGGTGGGTGGCCACCAATATCCACCTGGATCAGTCCTCCCTCCTTAGGAAGCAATGGTCTCCATTGTGTTGAGTGCCCCCATAAGGTGAGTAAATTGTTGCTGAATTTGGACCTGGTTGAGCCATTTTCCTTTGTGTAGGAGCTTCCCTACCTTGACAACATGATAAATATGGATCCTCTGCTAGCGAGTTCCATTGACCTGTGTGTCCACTATATGATTAGTGGATGCATGTTCCATGAAGTCAAGGTTGACCTCTGTTTGTGTAAATTATTCTACGATCTCTGTGGTGTCCAATAATGGTGGAAAATATGGTCAGAGGAGGTCCACATTGAACAACGGGTGCAATCCAAGGAATGGGGGAGTGTTGAGCTCAAACACATTGTCTCCCACAAGCTTGGTGATAGTGTAAATAACATACTAAATACAATAACACAAAGATACAGACAAATTTTCATTTCAACAATTTTCTCTATAATGGGGACATTTCTTTGTAATTGTGGGTTCTGCACTTACGGGGCTATCTTGAATCCCTACAAAGCATCCAGGTGGATATTGGTGGCCATCCACCTATTCGAACTGGCTTAGTTTGGAAGTTTTCATGTTAGTACATCTTTCTGTAGTTCCAGGACCATTTTGGGTCTCTAAACAATGTTTTTTTTTCTTGCCACACTCAAACTGTAGACAGAGTTAGATTTTGATGGCATACTGTGTTTTTCTTTAAAATACCTTTCCAACGGGATATCACATGCCTAAAATGGAGACCGTATGCAAAAGTTAAAAACCAAGAAGTTGATATACTAACTTACCCCAACGAAGCCCACATGAATTTTGGCACGTCATCTCCTAGGGTTAGGTTTTTGGATGTCTAGGATTTTGGAATTCATGTTTATCATAAAAAGGCCTTCAAAGCCTCATTGTAATCATCTTCTTGTGAATGAGCACATATGTCACATCTCTTATCAGAAATAAAGCTGCCACCATTCTAGCGAGTCTTGCACTCTGCATTTTTATAGTCTCTGTACATTTCTTTCATTAATAGAAATCATATATTGTTGTATTTATTTGTATTTAATTTTATTTTAGAAGAAATCATGAATGATTTCTTCTTGATATGATTGTTGTGCTAGGTTTCTCTCTGTCACTGGATAACAGCTGTGCGCTCCATAGCAGACAAGCATGCTTCATCCAATTCGTTGAGTCGCTGAAGGCATTGTTTATGTGCTTCTGTTAGATTTAGTCCAATTCCCTGGGCCATTCTTAGGGTCTTGATCTCGAATTCTATTGGGAAGATGGGTTCTTTACCATAGACTAGAAGATAAGGAGAGTATCTAGTGGTGTTACGCCAGGTTGTACGATAAGGCCATAAGGCATTTGGGAGCTCAGTATCCCAATTCTGTAATTCCTGAAGATGTAATTCCTGAAGAAACACAAGAGATGGCCGATACTGAGATACATACAAACACTCTGGTTTTAGAGGAAAAAACTCAAATTTTTGAGAAAAATGCTACTATTAGGAGACTGGAGGAAGAACTACTGCAGTCCCAGCAAACCCTGACTCAAAACAAAGGTGAATTATTGACGATAACAGGGCAATTTCAGGAACAGAGTATTATCATGAATAGACTGGAGGCAGAGCTTGCACAGACCCAACAAGCACTAATTCGCTCCAGAGAAGAAATGAATGAATATCAAACATCCCAGTCTCGGGCACATAGTGCCATCATTCATGAGCTGAAAGAAGAATTGGGACAAGCCCAACAAGCATTGATTCAATCCATGGAGGAGATGAGTGTTATGGAAGAACATCAAACATCTCAATCTCAGGCACAGAGTGTCATCATTGATGGACTAAAAGAAGAACTTACACAAGCACAACAAGCGTTGGTCAAACACCAACATGAAATGGTAACTAGAAATGAATATCAAAGGGTTGTTAAAGAATTGAAGGATATGACAACAATAGAGGGTGAGACTTATGTTGTGCTTACTAGAGCCCAAGAGAAGACCAAAAAGGTGCAAACTCATTTGGAAGAAGCTTTGGAGCAAATCAAACACATCTATGATGTCTATTATGATGCCATCAATTATAGAGCCCCTGCCACTAATTATGTTTTATTCTTGCTGGAACGGTATTTATTGTTGAGTGTAAAGGCCATCAGAGTAGGTAAACCCATTTCCTTTACTACTGTTCCAGAATTTATTTCATGTTTTAGAGATCAGGAAGAGAAGGTACAATACCTTATGTGTGAATTATATTTCAATAATATCATTTTGGATGAAGTTAGAGGAGACAACCTTGGCCTCTTCATAGGGGACATTCAATTCCAGGCATTCTTTTCCTTTACTAGGAACCAGGTCAGATGGGGTAAGGCTCACAAAATGTTCATGAACAGAGAAACTGGTTTAGATCTTTGGATTAGAGGAGAGCCTCCAAAATCCTTCCCAGCCATCATGTGACACAAGACCTTCATGAAAAGGGTAGGGGTTGTGGACTCATTGGCTCCTATCCATTTACATGTCATCCGCTCAGGTCTCACATATTTTGAAGAATTCAAGGAGGAAGCTCTTGCTGCCTCCAAGGTAAGATGGAATGTATCTTCTGATGAGGTTAAAAGTAGAGAGCCCTTTGGATATAGAAATTTCCTTGAAGCAACCTTTAGAGTAGAAAGATATGCTAGACTACTCTAGGAGGAAGGACTTGCTTGGATGGGATGCAGGTATAACCCCCCTCTCCTCTGGTTTCCTCCAGAAGTTTATTAGAAGGATTTTCAAATTAATAAAAAGAGACAGGAAGCCGCTTTTGGCGAAATCAAAAGAAGCCATGGTTTCAGGAGACCTGGTGAACCTACCTTTCCTCCCTATAGTATAATTGGTTTACATGAAAGACTCTATCTTGCATGAGGACATGCAAGAAGGTAAGATGGGGGGGATGTTGGGTTACGAAAAAGGTACAAATATCTTCCTTTTTCCCAGAGTTTATGATATGATTTTGATTGATTCTTTAGATAGTTAGGGATATATAGGAAATAATATGATTAGTATGTCTCTTAGGGTTTTTATTAAAGTTTTATTATATAGATTCTAATTTATGATTGGAATGGTTTGATTTTGTTACAGAATTGGACAAATAACTGCCAAAGATAACCAAAGAGATTTTGGCTATGCACAAGCTATTAAAGGTTGAAGACTTTTTAGGTGCAAAGCAGTTTGAAGATAATACATTTTCTATATTGTAATTTTATAATAGTAAAGAAATCCTGAGGATCTTTCGATCCTCGGGATATATTGATGTACCCGAACTATTGTAATATATAAGAGGGTAATAGATCTAGAAAAACATAAGAAAAAAACGCATTCAAGTAATTAGATTCAGAACTTTTCTGCACAACAGTTTTTGTAAATGTTTTACCAACCATGGAATCAATGAAAGTTTTGAGTGTTTTTACCATTTCCGTGCTCTGAGTTTCTTGTAGCAGTACTTCTGAAGACTGAGGGCCCAGTCTGAAGGAGTTACTGTCTCTTTCTATAATTGTATCGGTCCGAAGTTTGATTTCCATTTTATGATTCAGATCTCTTTTACAATAGCCAAAGATAAATGCACAAGTGTGTTAATGATTTTATGATTGATTGCCTATAGAAGACAAAAATTTCGATTAGTTATCAATGATTGTTGTTATGATTTCCATTTCTGAAGTTATTGCTTGATAGTTCCTCACATTTTCATCCACGATGTTCCTTTCCCTTAGATTTACGATTGTTGTCCCTTTCGGTTAAAGTTACAATAGTTGTTCCTTTCGGTTGCAGCTACAATAGTTATTCCTTTCAACAAAGTTACATTAGTTGTCCCTTCCGATTAGATTATAATTGTTGTTTCTTTATGCAGATAGAGTAATTTCTCATTTTCTTTCTAGTAATCAAAATTCATAATTGATAGTTAATTTTGCAAGTCCTTAGTTAGATTCAATCACTGCTTTCTAGATTAAGTGAATTCAATAGATTAATTAGTCCCTTTCCATTTCATAGCATCTTAGTAATCAGATTTCAATTCCAGTTAAGTTCTTAGAATCTCTGGTGAACGTTTGAGGAACTCAATTGTTGATAAACTCAAATTTGGTTTAGCTACACGATTTTAGGCTACCTGCATAAACTTTGCTGATATTCTTAGATAAAAGATGAATCTCCAGGTTGATAAATTAATGTTAAAATAAGGTTGTTTTTAAGACATATTTAGACACCAACAGTAGTAGGGATAGAAGGAATTGTAGGAGAGGCTTTTCCCTAAGATTGTTGATGTTTCAACCATGTAAGTTTCCCTCCAGTAAAAAGCTACCTTTCAGCTGAAGGTTTTCCCTTAGCTAAAGGTGATTAACCTTTAATTTAGGGTGTACTAATCTATGATGTATGAGATGGAGGCTAAGTATCTTGTGTGACTGTGGATGTGTGAACGACTTGAATTTCGACCATTTGACCAATGGAATGATCAAGTAAGGAACTTGGTGTGTGCATGTGGAGAAATAGTGAAGCAAGAATATTACCTGACACATGTGCGAAAGGAGATGAATGTGAAAGTGGTTGAGTCAAGGTTACCTGGGTCAATGATATTTCTGGTAAAGATGATCAACAGTATCAACTACAGGAGTTGTGGAAAAAGATAAATTCCCAAATCCTTCATGAAAACCAAAATATGACAGGTTCACACCAAACGATTGTGTAGTGGTGGAACCGAGCAATAATTGATAAGAAGAATAAGAATCAACATATCTCGTGGATGGTGGATCAATGAGTGCTTGACCAAATGGACCAGTAAATAGGGGATTCAAAAAATATGCAAATCATTATATGAAGGTTGGGACCAGTTCTTCAATGTGATGGCCACTTCCAGGAGAGACACTCCCAGTTTCAGAAGTAGGATATGCGATCATTACTTCGTAAGACATATTGTGTTGAAATTCTTGAACATCAATATCCATACCTTATAAAATGTGAAACATCTGATCCTAAGGATGACTACGAAAGTCAAAGAAACACACTCCTATGAAAATTAAAAGTGATCAACCAAGAAACAATAGGCTCAAGTATCTTCTGAAGACAGGATATCAAGACACCAATAATGAAATGAGAAGTAGTTACCTCAACCTCCATGTAACAATGCTTCTAGGTGCAAGCAACCCTCACTTTCATAGGATCATCCTCCAAGGGTATTGAGAGTGTGATACGACGTCTAGCCCAGGTACTACGGGAATCCCCACACAATCACCTCTGTAGGTACCTAGGAAATGCCACTAAGGATACCAAATCACAGTCAACCTCTGGGTTAGTACAGTCAACATTCAGGACCGAATGTATGGGAAGGATATCAAAGTTCAAAAATCTTCAAGATAATAGCATACAAGTGGAACAGTAAGACTCCATAGGACGACGAATGGATTCAAAGTTCACAAAGAACTGAGACCAAATTAAATCAGTGGTTTCTCAAGAAAAAACCCCAATATACGCTCCATGTTCTACGATTGGTTAAGCTTTGGAGGACTAGTATTCACTTCTCTCCTACACATGACCTCATGTTTATCCCCTATGTGAGATGGGGTTCCTAGCTATTCTTATAAAAAAGTTTCATTTGTATGATATTTAGTGATCTACAGTCTGTTTAGTGGTATTGGACAATTTACTCATTTTTCCTAGTCCAAAGACCCTAATCATGTGCTACTGTTGGTGTGATAAAACCAAAAAACATTCTAGTTTATTTTATTTGTGTGTGGTTTATTTTGATGGATTTTACTCAAATGGTTCATGAAGATGAAGCTCATCATGTGTAAGAGACTCGACTCCAATAGAATACAAAATAATGATATGCAATTCATTCTTTTTGATGAATTATATATATGGGAAGTGTTATCACTCCAGGAGTCTTTCTAGGTTGTGATTCGAAAGAGCTTGGTAACTTGATCAAGAACTCAACAATGTATGTAGAAAATGGATCAAAGTGAATACCTCACACACTCAATCTTCAATTCAATATAGATTTGGATAAATCAGGACAAGGCAAGGCCACCAAAATAATACTGTTCAGAAATTTATAATTGCAATGGATGAAAGAAACTAATCATATCAACAATATCACATCTACGAACCATACATGTGATAGGCCAAATATAACTAGAAGTAGGAAGTGTGAATATTTTTAATTTATGCAAAGATAATAAGACAATCATCAATCATAATATAAACATGAAATGAATAGAATTCCAAGTTCACAATAACAAAGATGAAAGACAGGAAAAGGGATTGATTGACATTCAATGGCAGAAACTTATCATTCCTTGATATATAAAAAAGGTTAAGATTCAAAAGAGTACAAATGAGAATTCAAGTTCAAACCCCTAGATCCTCTCTTTGATCCTATTTATATAGATATTTCATGCTCATCCAGATCCAAAATATATGGATATCATAACCTCTTCACGTATCTTTAGTTGGTTGAAGAGATCCAACTCAAATCCAAATTTGTGAGGTGGCTAGCAAAAACAGAGTATACAATTTCTGGAAATATCCCTCTCAAATATGCACCTTTATCTCCTGAATAAAAATAGATTTTGTAAAAATGAGAGAGGTTTTTGAATAGGATCTCATTCTTTTGAGAAACCTCTCTCATGTTACAAAAATACATTTCCATCTCTTCGGAATATATCTCCAAAAAAGATGAATAAAATAGGAAAACAAAGATTTCCAAAATCTAGTCATATTCCTACAATCTAGAATTTGATACATAGAATGTTTCCATTGGTGAAATGAAGTGCCACCTGCACCCATGGATGATATTTGATGATATATTGGAGGGATAGTCATCATGTTACCCTAAAAATCCTTTTTCCAAGTTGAATTTTGACCTTTTGACCAAAATTTGTGAAAACTACCATCTACAACAAGTTGTCAGCGCACTCAGTGTAAAAATAGTGTTGTGTGCTGCAAACTGAGGCTCAATTGTCAACGCACTCAGTGTAAAAATAGTTCTTTGCGCGAAAATCCAGTCTTCATGAGGAATAATCATAAGATAGATGTCAATTCAGGTTTTGAAATGTAATGATGGGTTATTATGACCCCCGAGTGACCTTGACAACTTAGAGTTGGCCCTTAGAAGTGAGAATGACTTGACTTAACGAGACATCAAATTATTCTAAATGACCAAGAAAACAAAGATTAAAATTAATTTCATGACTCAATTCTACCATTACTTTCTGGGAGTTAACATCTGGCTCCAACTGGGATGGAAACTTCCCTATGAGGTTTCCAAGAACCTAGTAGTTCCAGTCGCCTTATTCATTGGGCTATGGAGTCAACAATCAACCATTCTATGAACTTTCAAAACTTGCAGTTCCATTGGGAATGGAGTCATATGGCTTGTGCCACCAATCCTTTGCAAACCTTTAAGATCTGTTACTTGTGTCATACCCTGATATACTGAAAACAACTATGCTTATTCATTGAAAACTGAAAACCAATGCTCAACTACTTTGCTTATCCATACTGCAAACCAACTGCAAACTGAAGACAAAAGCTCAAATACTGAGCTTATTCATGTGCACTCCTAATCTAATAAACTATACTGCTCATTGATCAAGTGAAATCATGCTTCCAATGAATCCATACAAGTAAACTCATGACTGAAAGGATTATTTTTATGCCACTGATTAGAAGATAATAATAAAAGAATAATAGTGACCATAAAAACTCTTTAAGAAGATCATACTCACTAACAAATGCAGGAGATAAGATAAAATCTAAAAACTTAAGAGAGTCTGAGAGACAAGACTCAACTAAGACTGCCACTGGATCTTCAAAACTATGATCACCATCATACATATTCAAAAGATTTGATTTCTCATGTATGTCTTCCCCTTTTCTATATCCCTGTGACTCGGATCCATCACTATGAAGTGCTTGCACATCAAAGTTGACAATTTCTAAGAGAAAAGAAGAGATATGTTCTTGATATTCTATATCACTATCTCCATAATGATCAAATGAAGGATGAGTCTTAAAAGATATATCATGACATAAATGTTGATTACTCTCCCCAACAATGATCTCTTTAAAAGATGTATCAAAACTAAGAATATTTTCATTGGAATTTTGAACAATAGACTCATAACTATCATCAACCATAGCATGCATACATTGTTGATCTACTCCTTGCCAAAAGTTAGAACTATATGAGATTACATTAGTCAACAAGCCTTCATAAACTTTAAAATCTTCCTCATCATCACTATATTTGTCAAATTTGGGAGCATCATGATACAATCCTAATGGAAGAGATGAATATTTCTGCATATAATTATCAACAATATGATTTTGAATAACATCACCTTCTTCCTCATCATCATCAGCCTTTACATCAAAATTTGGAACAAAAGGTACATAAGGAGAAAGATATTCCTTTTGTTGTTCCTCTTTTAAAATGGATGATCTATGAAAATCCAGTTCCTCATGGCTACTGCAATTTCCCTTTGTCTGCAAATCTGAAAACTGTGGGATACCCTCACTGATTTCAATGGGAATTTGACCAAAAGACAACTGATCATCTCCATTTGTGGCTAAAGGAATCAACTCTTCAGATTCATAACAATCAGACTTAATGATGGTAAGAGAACCTTCAACTTCTTCACTATTCATTTCTAGTTCATTGTCATGTGAAAGCATATCATCTTGAAGATGATTAGAGAGCTGATGAAGATTGTGAGGGAGAAATTATTCTCCATCTATAACTTCAATATCATTATGCAATTCATGTTCCTCACAACAATTTTCAAATAAAAACTCATCTGAAAAGTGCCTTTTGCAATGCTCATTGAATACTCTATGAAACTCTTTCAAATATGAAATACTAGAAGGAGGTAATGAAAAATACCACTTACGTGCATCACCATCCAGTGAATGCATGAACATATTCATGCAAAAATCCTCATGTTGTAGATCTAGTAGATCCATGCACTCATGGAACTTGATGAGGTGTTCTGCAGGATTGTCTTCTTTCCTCTCCCTGAAGATAGGCAGAAAATCTCCCCATTCTGTCAAATGAGGTACTGGATATGGGAAACCAAGAACTGTAGAAAAATTGAGAGGTGCAAACTTTTGAGCCAAAAGAGAAGAAAATTCCTTTAACATTTGAATATTGTGGAGTCGCCACTGATTTTTTCGTTCATGGAGTCATCAGACAGAAGATTACAACCAATATAATGCCCAGCCTTTGTCTATCATCAAAAGCTAGAACTATGTCGTCTCACAGGGAAGCTTGCTTCACATTCCTCTCCCCGACAATGAAGCCAATTTGTTATCACTCCAAGAGTCTTTCTAGGTTGTGATTCGAAAGAGCCTGGTAACTTGATCAAGAACTCAATAATATATGTAGAAAATGGATCAAAGTGAATACCTCACACACTCAATCTTCAATTTAATATAGATTTGGATAAATCAGGACAAGGCAAGGCCACCAAAATAATATTGTTTAGAAATTTATAATTGCAATGGATGAAAGAAACAGATCATATCAACAATATCACATCTATGAACCATACATGTGACAGGCTGAATATAACTAGCAGTAGGAAGTGTGAATCTTGTTTATTTATGCAGAGATAATAAGACAATCATCAATCATAATATAAACATGAAATGAATAGAATTCCAAGTTCACAATAACAGAGATGAAAGACAGGAAAAGGGACTAAACAACATTCAATGGAAGAACTTATCATTCCTTGATATATCAAAAAGGTTAAGATTTGAAAGAGTACAAATGAGAACTCAAGTTCGAACCCCTATATCCTCCCTTTGATCCTATTTATATAGATATTACATGCTCATCCATATCCAAAATAGATGGATATCATAACCGCTTCACCTACCTTTAGTTGGTTGAAGAGATCCAACTCAAATCCGAATTTGTGAGGTGGCTAGCAAACACAGAGTATACAATTTCGGGAAATATCCCTCTCAAATATGAACCCATATCTCCTGAATAAAAACAGATTTTTCCAAAATGAGAGAGGTTTTTTAAGAGGAGATCGTGCTTGTGAAAAAATTCTCTCACTTGCAAAAAATAAATTTCCATATCATTGGAATATATCTCCAAAAAAGATGAATAAAATAGGAAAATACAGATTTCCAAAATCTAGTCATATTCCTACAATATAGGATTTGATCCTAGAATGTTTCCAATGGTGAAATGAGGTGCCACATGCACCCATGGATGAGATTCGATGAGATATTGGAGGGATGGTCATCATATTCCCCTAAAAATCCTCTTTCCAAGCCGAATTCTGACTTTTTAACCAAAATTTGTGAAAACTGCTATCTACAACAAGTTGTCAGCACACTCAGTGTAAAAATAGTGCTTTGCACTGCAAACTGAGGCTCAGTTGTTAGCGCACTCAATTTAAAAATAGTTCTTTGCGCTGCAAACCAGTCTTCATGAGGAATAATCATAATATAGATATCAATTCAGTTTTTTAAATGTAATGATGGGTTATTATGAACCACGAGTGACCTTGACAACTTAGAATTGACCCTTAGAAGTGAGAATGACTTGGCTTAATGAGACATCAAATTATGCTAAATGACCAATAAAACAAAGATTAAAATTACTTTAATGACTCAATTCTACCAGTACTTTCTGGGAGCTAACAAGAAGGAAAAAATTTCTATTCTTCTTAACACAAGAAAGCACTCAAAACAATGCAACTTTCAAATTATGGGATCAAGATGATGCCAAACTACCAAGAAAATGTTTCTGAAAACCGAAATGCACATGCAAAACTATCTCTTTTTCCAAACATGAACCAAAACAAACTTCCTAATAAATGTAAAATTTCTTCATTTGATTATGTATTCAAGGAAATATGCAAACTTTTTGCTTCTTGAATTTCAGATGAAAGAGATCTATGTTTGACACAAAGAAGTATGAGTAAAAAAATCAATCAAACAATGCACACTCAAAATGATGAGAACTGAAAGAAAAGAAGTAGGAGATAATGTATTCAATCAAGAACTCAAAGATTCTAAAGAGAAAAAAGATAATCACTCACGAAAATCCTCAAACGACGAGCATCAAGAAACATAATTCAAGTTGGGTTGTGGTAAGCACAAGATTCCTAATCATCTATAAAAGTGAGATAAGGCTCAATACCAAGAAACCTTTGCAAACCCTAGTTGATGAACAATAATCAACAACCAAGAAATCTGAAATCTTTGTGAGACGAAGATCAGAGAACTCAAAGGCAGGAAGAGCCAAGGGATCATGTTAACCCAAGGGGACCACAACTAGGATAAAAATTGCAAACTCAAGGGAGAAAAATAAATGATTAATAACTATCAAATTATTGGGAAAAAAAATTCAAAGAAAATCAAGGGTCTCTGAGAAAAAAATTGCCTCACAATCAGACCGAGAAAGAGAAAGTAGAAAAGTGGAAAAAAGGAAAAAACTGGGGGAATGTCACCCTTGTTCTCAAGTAGAAAGAGAACTAGTTATGGGAATGACACTCTTAGGAGGCTCTGGGGGGCGCCATTCAACTAATGGTGCCCTCTGGTAGGATTCTGGGGAGAAATAGTGAGGTAAGTGGTGCCCTGGTATGAACTGCAGGGGAGTGCCACCCTTCTGAAAAGTTATGAAAATTTATCAGAAAGGATAAAAAATCAGAAAATCCAATCAATGATTCTATGATATCTTCAGTGAAGAAGAGAGAATGGGAAATAGATCAGAATAAAGGAACAAACAATATCTAATGATAGGCAAAGGCTTCAGACGATCCAAGGAAATACTAGTCAAAGTTGATCCCTAGTGGAGTCACCAATTTCTATTACAGAATGTTTCATCTGGGGAAATATGAAGCCTCCCTTGGATTATATACCCCTATACCAAGACAAAAACACTACAAGTGGAAACTAACATCCCTTTAAACTTGTTTTAACCAATTAGAAAGAGAGAGGAATAAAAAGCATGATGCACCTTGTTTTGAAGTTTGTCCTTGTTTCTTCCAATCTATGAGCTTGATCTTTAAACTCCCTAGAGAAGATTGATACCTACAATAGGAAGAACATAGAAATGAATATCATCTACTCTACTTTATTAGATCAAACAAATTCATCAACGAAGATTGAAGGAACAATAGACAAGCACATGCAAGAATACACAAGCTTGAAGGAAATAGGCCAAGTATATTCAAATGAGAACCAAAAGAGAATACTTATAGACCACGATTGATGTAGCCTAATCCTCTCCAAGATCTTCTTGTCCATTCCTTGCATGAACCTACCAATATCAAAATGATGATACTCTGATTGATTACTTTCTCCCTTCACCTTGTAAATCCCTCAATATATAGGCTTGAGAGGCACAACTACCATGAGAAAATGAGGGATATGGTTGAGGATATGGATCCTTGAGGTTTTCCTAAGGTGAAGCTAAAGCATGATGGTTGAACATAACCAACACTATCTGAGAGAGATAGCCCATAGAATTAGGTGGAGGGGATCCCCCTTTTCCCTCAACAAGAAAGGACCTCCCACCTAGTGAGAGACAGGGTGCCACCCTAGCAATGGTGCTCCACTAATATGGTAGAGGTTGTTAGCACAATATTGGTTTATGCCTCAGCGTTGCATAAGTGGCACTACCTACAGACGCTACCTAATATTTCACAGAGAACAGAATCTGCATTTCATCATTCCTTTTGGCAAATGAATACAATTGTTATGGGATTTTTATTTGTTTTGGGGAAAATTGAAATTATATTGAGTTATTCCCAATATCCAAGTTCAAGCATCAAAGAACCCATGGATTTATGATTTGCATGCAGAAACACATTCGGGCGCTACCTATAGGCGCTGCGTAATATTCTGGCAGAGGCTAAATTGTGTAGAGTTATTCTACCAGTTTTGAGTTACTAATTTAAAACTTGGGTTATGAGAATTTGAGGATGTATTTTTGAAAACGGGAGGTTTTTGTTCATAACATTCCAAATAAAAAAAACCTCTCTGTTACACATCAAAATTACTCACTTTGATAGTGTCGTAAGTGTCATCATTACAAAGGTCGCAAGTGTCACATTTTTCTCACAAGGTCGCAAGTGTCGCATGTTGCTCACAAGTGTCGCAAGTGTCAGGGATGCATACTGCCATGATGCCTATGTTGTGACTATAACGACATGAGAAGGACACTTGAAACACCTCAAACATTTGATTTGGAAGAGGAGAAATGAGTCAGCAGGCTTGCAAACCTTTTTCCATCTGAAAGCACCTCAAAAACTGAGTTTTTGGAGGGGAGCGCTCCTCCTTACACTATCTCGGAGCGTCGACGCTCCCCCTTACACTGTCAGAGAGCGTTATAAAGCTCCCCTGGACCTTTTGAGGGAGCGCTATAGATTTTGAGAGCGTTGGCGCCCCCCTAAAGCCTACTAGGGAGCGCTACAATGCTCTGATGGCCCTTTTGAGGGAGCGCTACCTATTCTGGGCAGTTGTTAAGCTGTTGAGATGAATGGGGGAAGCATATTTTCATTCTTGGAAGGTAGTTGGATTCGAATCCCTAGTCCAGCCATGATCTTAGGGCAGATCCTCAACTGAAGGAGGCAAATCCTCAACTTCCCCAAGGATATCTCAAGTGGTTAAAGCCTCTCCAAGGATATATAAACAAGCTTTCTAATGGTGAAAAGGAATGGAAAATGGAGAATTACACCAAACTTATGATCTCATAAGTGGTGTTGGAACAGAGCTGATGGGGGAAGAATTGCTAGAATGAAACCTATGATCTCATAGGAAACACACAGTCAGCCAAAGGAGAGTGATCAGTGAAGCTGTTGTTATCCAGGTTGTGGATCTTTCGAGCAAGGGTTAGACGAAGAGGACTCGACGAAGCTGTCGCATTCGCATCTATGATTGTAAGTACTGCTGTCGTTATTCTCATTAATATGACACGCATGGCATGTTTCTTTCTAGTTTGTGTCTGATGTTACATGAACTTATCATTGATAGATAGATCTGTTTTCAAACTAACATCAATAGAGTAGGAAGTGGTTGTATATTGTTTGTCTACAAAACTCAGTGAGGAGCAAAGGATCGGAGCGCAACTCGGAGCGTGCAAGGAAAAACGTCGATAAAGAGGTACTTTTGTTCTCCTTCCTTCTCATGTGTTAGTTTAGATAGATTTGAAAGGAAGTCAGTGTCCACGTTAAGCATTTTTTGTTTTAGAGTTAGGGTCAAGCTCTTAGAGGCAATCTACCTGTCCGCAGGGAGATTTTCCTACAACACTCTCTCATTTTTTCAAAATGTGTTTTGGTTTGAAAGTTATTGGATACAGAAGTAGGCACTGTGTACTCTACACAGTGGCATTGCATACTAATTTCCTGTAGCGGTCACGATTTTGATATTCACCTTGTTGGGAGGTTACCACATGTCAAGGAGAGTTCGAATGACTTCTAAAGGATAATTTATATGTCAAGGGACACCTACACCTAATATTTATCTCCAGCAAAGGCCTCATGCATGAGGTGGAAACAATTTATTAATGACTTCCAACAAATTCCTGAAAATCAGCAATTTGTTGGATTTTTGTCTCTTTGACTGTTGCCACCTATCTCCAAGGCTTAGAATCCAATGGAGGAGATGGGATTCGACCTTCTTAGGTTATTTGGATGCTATTTTATATTTAAATAGGGAGATATCTCTTGGAGAAGGGGATGAGCCAAGAGAGGCTAGAGAGAGTAGGAGTAGGCAGTTTTCCTGTGTGTGTTCATTTGTAAGCCTGTGGGCATTTTTTGATTGTAATCATTACTGATATTGGAGACTCATGAGAGGTGTGATTTCAGATTATAACTCTTCTTTTATATTTCTTATTATTTGAATATATTGCAGATTTGAGGATCAAAGGCTTTCAATGATTTATGGATCCCTAAGCAACAGAGGATCTGCTGTGTTTTACCCATCAGTCATTGTTTATATTCAAGTATCTGTTGATTCGTTAAATTGAGAGGATATTTGTTTAGTGAACATTCTATCTTATGTTTTCCTGCTTCATTCTTCCACCTATCAGCATATAATCGTGTTTTTTGTTAAGAATATTTTGTGCCTTAGATGAGTGGGATGTTTGTGATTCCATTGCCCATTGGTGTAGGCTATTGATCTGCAGTTTGCTTCCCTCTCTCTTTCTTTATCCATATTGCTGATCCACCGATTCAAAACCAAAGTTATCTTTTACATTCCGATGGGTGTTGAGATTACACTTTAGCAGTCAAAGTGTGACTTTCAGTGCTAACATTTTTGGCACCGTTGTCGGGGATGGATTTGAGTAGATTGAAAATCTCCCTGGCAATAACGACACTGCACAAATCTAGCTTTATATGGTGACTGAAGTTGGACACCTTCAAGACTGCACATTCACCATGGCGACTCCATTGTTCAGAATATGTTGGTGACTCTGCCGGGGATGAGAAAAAACAAATGGGTATGAAGGCTATCCTGGCTAGGAGGTTTGCCCCACTCAATTTCTCAGCCATAGATGGTTATCCACATCTTGTGCCTCAAATTGATGAATGGAAAGATGTGCTGCACAGATTTTATGAAGGTGATGATGACAACCCTTTTGAGCATGTTCATGAATTTCATGCTTTGATGCAGCAGCTTGACATTCATCATGAAGATATATTGATGAAAATTTTCATTTATTCATTGGAAGGCAATGGGAGACAATGGTATAGAACACTCCCTACTTCTAGTATTTCCTCTTTGAAGGAATTTCATGATGTTTTTTATTCTCATTGCAAGATAATTTATCCAGCTGAAAGACTCTTTGAGAATTGTTGTGAGACGTATGCATCATATATTCAAGATTCAACAAGTGATTCCTCTAGTAGTGATTATGAAGGGGATGATTATAGAGACCAAGACTTAGATGATGAGTTTCATAATGCTTTTCCTAAATTTGAAKAAAAAATGCATCATTCATGTTAAAATCTAGGTCCCCAAGAGAAAGATCAATATGGACAATCCATCATTTCCTTGTCTCCTCCTTTTCTCAATTCTTTAAGTCAAGAGGTCATCTTAGATTCAGATTTATTTTATCATGAGAATAGTGTTGCAGCTTGTCATGACCAAATTCATAGCTTATCAGTCCCTCTTATTGTTAATGAACCAATGTGACATGATTTTCCAAGTTTTGATGACTATGAGGATGTTTTCCCTGAGCAACCAATTGTCCCAGCTATTGTACTAATCCCCTCAGCCATTAATAGTCAAATGTTCATTGATTCACCTTTGTATGATGATTATGAATATGATTTCCATGAAAAATCTGTTGAAGACCTTACATCAGAAAAGTACCCTTCCTGTCAAAGCAACAATAGTTTGTTTCAACCCTCATGTCATATTTTTGTTGCTGAAAAAGAAGAAAAATATGATAATCTAATTTTAGAGGGTGAAAAAATGAGAAATTGGGACCATAAGCCAAGCTATGATGAATATCCCTCACAATCAGAAGATAAGATAGAAGAATTTAGTTTCCAAAGCACTTCTAATTGTGATGAACTGCCCTATCAACCCCCTATTCCTCTTGAAGACACAACCTTAGTTTCATCAAGCAACCAAGATCAAATGTTATGTGATCATATGTGAAAGGTTGAAATTAAAGAAAGAAAAGAATCACTAAGAATTTTTCCTAATACACCTCATGAATAGGAGTGGACCAAGGCCATATGCATTGAGGATGAATCAGAAAATCAGCAAGCCATACAACAACCAAGAACAGTGGAGGAAGGACCTAATACAATACTTTTCCTTTTTACACAAAGCAATTTTGCAGGGGAAAGTATTGATGATGTTTTTCAGGATCCATTTGCAGCTTGTCTGCAACTAGAAAGTGGGCCTAGGCTCATTGATTTCTTCAATGGAAAGTGTATTGTCAGAGGTTTCTTTGACATTTCTTCAAGAAAGAATTATCTTTGGTGCTTAAGGAAGCACATTTCAAACTTCAAACAATTGAAAAAATGATGAAATTGCTTCATTGGTTGTCTCATGTAACTTGAAAGCTTCATTTTCCCAATAATTAGAGTAGGTGTGTGAAATAAGCTTGTTGGACAAGCATCATTTTCATCATTTTGTCAGTTTTAGTTTTCATTTTCATTTAGTTTCAGCTGAAGGTCACATATCAAAGAAGAATGCAGAGGTTAAAGGTTGAGAGCATGACTCCACAAGCCCAAAGGATAAGGCACTGAAACTACAAGAGTTCTTAAAGCCTCACAGGGGCGACTCTATCCCCCATGGAGCCTATGTTAACACAAAATTGGTTTATGCCTCAACATTTCATAAGTGGCGCTACCTACAGGTGCTACCTAATATTTCACAGAGAACAGAATATGCATTTCATCATTCATTTTGGAAAATGAATACAATTGTTATGGGATTTTTATTTGTTTTGGGGAAAATTGAAATTATATTGAGTTATTCCCAATATCCAAGTTCAAGTATTAGAGCAGACACAAATTTATGCTACCAAATTGCATGCAGAAACACAGTCGGGCACTACCTGCAGGCGTTGCGTAATATTCTGTCAGAGGCTAAATTGTGCAGAGTTATTCTGCCAGTTTTAAGTCACTAATTTAAAACTTGGGTTATGTGCAGTTGAGGATGTATTTTTGAAAACTGAAGGAGGTTTTTGTTCATTACATTCCAAATAACAGAAATATTTCTCAGGTTTTCAAAATTTGTTTTGGTTTGAGAGTTATTGGATATATAAGTAGGCACCGCGTACTCTGCACAATGGCTCTGCGTACTAATTTTCTGTAGCGGTCACGGTTTTGATATTCGCCTTGTTGGGAGGTTGCCACATGTCAAGGAGAGTTTGAATGACTTCTCAAGGATCAATTAGATGTCAAGGGACACATGCACCTAATATTTAGCTCCAGAAAAGGCCTCATGCATGAGGTGGAAACAATTTATTAATGACTTCCAACAAATTCTTGAAAATCAACAGTTTGTTGGATTTTTGTCTCTTTGACTATTGCCACATATCTCCAAGGCTTAGAATCCAATGGAGGAGATGGGATTAGACCTCCTTAGGTTATTTGGATTCTATTTTCTATTTAAAGAGGGAGATATCTCTTGGAGAAGGGGATGAGCCAAGAGAGCCTAGAGAGAGTAGGAGTAGGCAGTTTTCTTGTGTGTGTTCATTTGTAAGCCTGTGGGCATTTTTTGATTGTAATCATTACTTCTATTGGAGACTCATGAGAGCTGTGATTTCAGATTGTAACTCTTCTTTTTTATTTATTTTTATTTGAATATATTGTAGATTTGAGGATCAAAAGCTGTCAATGATTTATGGATCCCTAAGAAGCAGAGGATCTGCTATATTTTTCCCATCAGTCATTGTTTATATTCAAGTATTTGTTGATTCATTAAATTGAGAGGATCTTTTTTTAGTGAACATTCTATCTTATGTTTTCCTTCCTCACTCTTCCACCTATCAACATATAATCTTGTTTTCTGTTAAGCATATTTTTTGCCTTAGATGAGTGGGATGTTTGTGACTCCATTGCCCATTGGTGTAGCCTACTGATCTGCAGTTTGCTTCCCTCTCTCTTTCTTTATCCATCTTGCTGATCCACCTATTCAAAACCAAAGTTATCTTTTACATTCTTATGGGTGCTGAGCTTACACTTTAGAAATCAAAGTGTGACTTTCAGTGCTAACAGAGGGGGCACTATGGCACTCCCCCGACATGGCCGGGGGGTGCTAACCTTCATAAATTCTGAAAAAAGGTCAAATTTTCCAAGGAAAATATGTCTTTTGACCTAGAAACGATGGGTTTCCTCCTCCCATATGGCTTAGAGATCATAGACAATTGTTTTCATGGTTTCAAGTGGTGGAGACACCTCAAAAAGTGAATGTGACACTTGGTAAGGTGAATACGACACTTGCACCAGTGCATGCAACACTTACCAAGGTGCATATGTCACTTTGCGACACTTAGGGTGAAAAACACAAATGTGACACTTTGGCGTTTAACATTTATTCAAGAAAGCAATGTTCACTTCCTTCTTTGAGGGGGAAACCTCGAGCATAGCAGATCTATATTACAATAATTCTCAAGACAAATAATTATCATGCCTTCTACTCTTATTTATACTAATTCTATCTTCTAAAGAACCTTCTAGCATACATTTCTAGAAGAAGAAGCTTCTATTCGGTCTTCTTACATTGACTTGTTCACAAATATAAAATAGGACTTATAAACTAATTCCTGCCTTTATTACATGGAAAATAGATTATTCTACCTACGTGAGGGGTTAGGGAGGTTAGGTCTCCAACAATCCCTCCCCCTTGAAAAACAACCTTCTCCTCAAGGTTTGAGATGAGGAAATTGTTGCAGAATGGTAGCGAGCTCCCAGGTGGCATCTTCTGGAGTTGTATCTTTCCACTATGCTAATGCTTCCTGGATAGTTCCTTGATAGAGATGAAACTCATGTTGGTCCAAGACTACTTGCGTCTGTAACCAAATGGAACCCTCTTCATACAACTTAGGGAGACGGGTTTGAGTTTGAAACTTAGCTCCAATCACTTTCTTTAAGCATGAGGCATGAAAAATAGGATGGAGTGTTGGGTATGTGTTATATTCTTTTCATGACTAAATTTAGTGTCTGCTACGTTGCGTCAATCATGTAAGGGTTTTTGAGGGGGGGCCACTAGGCCCCTCTTCGGGGGCAGTGTTAAGAACCAAATATCAATATAACATAGAAAAACCCCAGAATAAGTACTCAACGCCTTGAGAAAGATATACTTTCAGATAATAAGCATCTTCGAGGGGGAAACCTCCTTTTACCCCACATAAATGTTCAAGTAAAAGATGATTCAAAATGAAAATGTCTCCTTGGTATATCTAGGAGACTAGGAGGTATAATTACAACTAATGGAATAAAGCCGACATAAATAAAATAACATTACTAATGTAATATGGACCAGTTAAGGGGTAGTAAGCCAATATTAGGGCTTAACATGCCCCTCCCCTTGAGACAAGTGTTGTCTGCAATGCTTGAGTAACTCTGGATGCTTCTGTATAAAAGACTCATCTTCCCAAGTGGAATCTTCAGCCGGTAGTTTCCTCCATTTAATGAGATACTCTGAAATGGATCTATTCCTCAGCTAGCGACTTCTTGTGTCAGTGATGGCTTCA
Organism: Picea engelmannii; assembly: GCA_009831015.1. NCBI lineage: Eukaryota > Viridiplantae > Streptophyta > Pinopsida > Pinales > Pinaceae > Picea > Picea engelmannii. The sequence continues at coordinate 356,032 of ML784270.1, forward strand.
GGCTCCAATATGATTTTTCCTTCCTCGTCAAGTTCTTGAAATATAGTTTGAACTAGGATCTTGTCACCTATAACCTTCTTTAAGCATGAAACATGGAAAACTGGGTGTACTCGTGAAGATGCAGGCAACTCCAATTTGTATGCCATAGTACCAATCTTTTGCAACACCTTATAAGGGCCATAGTACTTTGGTAATAATTTATTATCCTTCTTGGCTTGCTTGAGGGACATCTGTGTGTATGGTTGTAATATTAAAAACACCCAATCCCCTACTTCAAAACTTCTTTCACTACGATGTTGATATGCTTGTTGTTTCATGCGATTTTGTGCCATGGTCAGGTTGTCCTTTAAGATTTGGAGAACTTGTTGTTGATGCTCGATGTGATCTTCCATTGCTTGAACCTTAGATTTTTATTTTAGATAAGAAGTGATGGAAGGAGGGTGGTATCCATAGAATTCCATAAATGGTGTCATTTTTGTTGCAGTATGAAAGGAAGTGTTATACCACCATTCTGCCAAGGGTAACCATTTGAACCATTGTGTTTGTTTATCAGAGACAAAGAAACGAAGGTATCCTTCTAGACATTTGTTCACTATCTCGGTTTGTCCATCAGATTGAGGATTATAGGATGAGCTATGAGCCAATTGAGTACCCAAACAAGAAAATAATTATGTCCAAAAATGTCTAGTGAAGATGGGATCTCTATCACTTACAATAATCTTTGGACTGCCATGTAGCTTTTGAACTATCTCCATGAATGTGGTGGAAACTGTACTAGCTTTGAAGGGATGACAGAGTGCACAAACGTGTGCGTACTTGGTCAGTCTATCAACAGTCACCATGATGACACTCTTTCCTTCAGACTTTGGTAACCCTGTGATGAAATCCATGGAAACCTCCTCCCAGCACTGACTTGGGATGGCTAATGGTTGTAAAAGACTCGGGGTCTTAATTGTTTCCACCCTATTTTGTTGGAAAACCAAACATTCTGCCACAAACCTTTGAACATCAGTTTTAAGGCCATCCAAAAAAAAATACTTCTTGACCCTGTAACAACCCTAGTTAAATGATTGCTTAAGGTTTGTCAAGTGTAATTAATTAAATAATTAACTGTCCTAATGTATATTAGTTAAATGATGATTATTTATTAACAATATTAATTAATTATTGTTTAATATATGTTGATTAATTAATTAACTCATTTAATGTTTGGGTAACGAATTAAGAGTTTAATAATTTTTAATTTATTTAATAGAAGGCATTGAATGGAGGGATAATGCATTGAATGGAGGGATAAGTCATTAAATGGAGGTATAAGGTGGGTGACATTGAATGAAGGGAGGAGGCAGTGAATGGGAAGGAGGATATGAAGGGGCAGAGGCATTCGGGAGAGGACACTTTTGAATTTTGGGGAGGAAGCATTATTTTGAGACCAAGGACTGTATTTTTCTGGGGGGGAGTTTGGGTGGACTGTTACAAGGGTGCATCAGTTGCTGGGAGTTTTGGGCTCGGTGGCCAGGAATTCTCATAGAATCCTGGAGCTAGGGAGCCAGATAGGCTCTGTTCCTAGCTGGCAAGGAGGAAAGATTCAGTTTTGGGTAGAGTTTGGGCAAAGCAGTGAGGACAGACGAAGATTGGAGGAATAGAATCAGTTAGAGGTATGTATTTTCATGATTACGCTATGTTAGGTGGTTGCCATCATGCTCCTGAATTTGCTTATATGCTAAATAATGAAATTGCTTATACGTTGAAAGAAATTTTATGGTTAAACTTATGAATCTTATTAGGTTGTGTTAAATAGGGATTTACACATGGTATCAGAGCCCTGGTTTAAAATATGGAGCCAAGGGCCTACCTACCCACCCAAAAATTTAAACAACTTCTTTTAGCTATTCACAGCTAGCTTTGACTCCCAAACCATTTTGTTATAAGCTGCTAGATGCCCCAGTTGACTCTTAATGATTGGAACCTTTAAGGGGTGTTTTTCATCAAAGAAATTCAGTTCTTCTGCAACAATAAAAGTTATTAATCAACTGTTCTTTTGAAAATTTACATAAACAACAATTGCATATTTCAAACCTAGAAACCAACAAATGTTCAGAATATTGTTAATGAACAAAGGTTATAAGCAAACACCGTCTATGAGTCTTTTCCATAGGGTAGCCTATACCATTTGTTTCTATTTTCATGTTCTGTTTGAAATGTTATATCCTGCAATGCTTCTAACTATAGACACAAACAAAATTAAGCTGAAGGCAAGCATTGTTGAAGTGCAAACTGAATTGCAAGAAAAAAAAAGTACAACATTCTGAAACAAAACATTCTTAGATTTGAATGAAAACATCAGTCTAAATATAATATAAATAAATGAGACATTCTAAATCTTGCTCTGGTACAACTCTGCTGACTTAAAATCTCAAATCTAGACCTAATTCTGAACACCCATGGCAATGACTAGCACTGAAAAAATGAATACAATAACATTTTAACCCAAATTTCACTACATATGGCTTGACAGAATAGATCTGTGTTCATGTGTTTTCTCGAGCCATAGGACATTGTTTAAAAAGAAAAGAGAGTAAAAACTATTTAACTCCTACCAAACTTTTACACATGAGCATCACTCTTCCCTGTTAAAATTCTCTTTGTCCCACTCTGGTCACTGCTTCATTGACAAACCAACCTCTTCATCTACCAAGGTGCTCTTCTTTTGAGCCTCCTTCAATTTCAAAGTCTGTAATTTGGAATGATTATAGTAGAAAACACCCAAAAAGGCAAGCCCGTAGCCTAGCAAATTGACTGGTGTCACTCTGTCCTTGATAATCGACCATGAGAATGCAGTGAGCAACCAATCCTTGACAACACCAGCTACATTCATCGTCAAAGCTGAGGTCTTTATGAACAAAAGGAAAACTGCAGGTTAAGGGCAGAGGCACAGACGAAGTTTGTGCCAAAGATGAAATAATCCAAATGGAAGGTAGAACTTTCCTTGAGCACTGGAAACTAAACAAACAACCAAGGGACAGTCAAGAACAAAAGGCAGCATGGGGAAACATAATACAATGAGGTAATGGGATTCAAAGTGATTCCCTTTGACGCAAGTACTAGATCAATACCCACCATGTAGACTCAAACGCAACTGCACCCAACTGAAGCAATGCACCTCATGAATCAAACTTGGCCTCCCCATATGCTGCAATGGCCACACCAACTGATACGCCAATCATGTTCTCCATGGTATTGGACTGGATGGTCTCTTTCTTTAGGTAAAATCCAATGGAATACACGATTGCAGACATGAGGGCATTTAGCATCTGGATGAAGGAGACTGATAGATAAATGTAAGAGGAATTGGAGAACCAGACGTTGCATGAGTGCAGAGCTCTGATGGACACAACTTGCAACAAGTAGACCTCCCTTGTCATCCCAATTGTCTCAACAAGTTTCAGGACTCTCACCAACAACACGACGAGGAATGAACATAATGCCATGTGGATCATGGTCAGGCTAATGGGGAAGGGACAGTTGTACATCTTCTTTTCAAGGATGTACTTGTTAAACACAATCTCACTGAAGCTCAGAAAGACCCATATGCTCACATAGGTGTAGCTCAGCATGATATTCTACAGGACATTGTCATTCCCAGAAGCCTCGCCTTTGCCTGATCCCATCCTCATCTTGAACCCAAAACAAATAAAAATTCAAAAACACGATTTTATTCTGCTATTGATGATACGACGCCTTCAAATTTCAATCAGGGTGGACCCTTTTCACCAATGTAGGTAAAACCCGTAGTGGGTATGATCAAAACACTGATATCTCAACGCCCACATTAAATTTCAAGCAGAAACGTGACACCCAACCGCAGATCTGCAAGAAACAAAAAAAAAGGGGGGCTTCAACCCCAAAAGAGACCTATAGGCTCAAAAGAATCATTTTAAGGATACTCCTCACAATGGGAATATGTTATATGCCCAAAGCGCCTCTGCTTTTGCAAAATCCAGAGACGAAGTAGCACTCACAGAAAAGCTCGACAGAGACCAAGCGCCAAAGCCAAGGTCACGAAACCGTGCCTGGCACAACAGATAAATTATAAAAAAAAATATATAAATATGTATACATATACTGGCCTGTAAGGCCCATCTACAACATGCCATCAAACACTATGCACATCGACAACACCATAGCCCGCAGGCTTTATTAAAAAATAAAAAACAGAACCGCAGGTTAGTAAAAGAAAATGTTTTGAGGTCCATGGGTTTTGAACCCACGACCAACGCACCCAGCAAATGACTTGAGAAATAACCTAGTGGCCAAGACCAGCACCAAGCCACAAGGGAGGAGCCTGCGGCCATTACCAGAGCTCTGCTATAGCAGCAAAGAGGGAGAAGCCCAAGGCACATTTGCATAGTGAGATAGGCGACAATGATGGAGTGTTAAGGTTGAGGAAAGTTTAGGGTTTGATTAGAGAGACGTGTAGGGTTGGGAATGAGCATGGAATTGGGAGGGGCACATGGGCCTCATGCGTGGACCCACTGCCCACGTTAAAATTGTTTTTTTTTTAATTATTTATTTATTTATTTGTATTGTTGTTAAAATTTTAATGTTTTATAATTCAAAATAATGGTTTAGTTTAAATTATAATTAAACTATATAGGATATAATTTAGATTATATATAGTTTAGTTAAGAGTTTAATTAAAGGATATAATTTAAATTATATATAGTTTAATTTAGAGTTTAAATTATTTATAGTTTAAATTTAAATATAATTTAATTTATAATTAGAATAAAATTTAATAATTTTAAATATAATTTAAATTTATGTTTCCCTTCAATTATATTTAAACTATTATGTGTTAAAACATGATTAATATTATTATGTTTTAATTAATTAACTATGTTTTAAATTTATTTATAATTAAAATTATGTTTAATTATATTTAAAATTTATGATTCATGCTTAAATTTAAAACTAGTTAAAGCAATTAATTAGATTGTTTTTAGCGAAAATTTAAGGACTTAGACCGAGATAAGTGGGAGAGGGCTTCATGCGCACTAGGCAGGCAATTTAGAGAAATTGGCGAGTATGGCGCAAAGCTAGTGTAGCTACCAGGCGAGGGAGTCAGTAGTTGTCTTAGGTAGTGAAACCAAGCTTAGACACTTAACCCTAATCTAGCCACCTCCCCTAAAGAGAGTAACATTTGTTTACAGACAAGTAAAAAAAACTTATGCCTAACCTTGTTTTCTAGTTTAAGTTGCACAAATGTGAAATTTCCTTGAACTCACCCTGACAACTTTGGTTGATGCAGGTTGAATTATACAGGGACCGCCAGCGCCACCACCACCATCGCCTGAACTAACTCTCATACTGCGCTCTTTGGAGGTCATAAATGAGACTTTAAAGGGGCGTCAACCAACAAGGATCGAAGTGGAGCCCCCACCATCTGGAACGGGTAATCCAAAAGCATCGAGGGATTCAGGGGGAGGACCTCCACCTGAAAACATCACTAGAGAACTGCAAAAGATCAAACTTCCAGAGTTTGCTAGGGGTCGTGCCAGTGAACGTGCAGAAGCATGGTTGGAAGGCATGACAATGTGTTTTTCCTTAAGAGACTATGCATCCAATTTAAAGGGGAAGATAGTGATTTTTCAGTTGAGAGACAGTGCCTTGAACTGGTGGGGCAACCTAGAAAGGAAACTGCATCTTACCCTGGACACCATATCTTGGGAACTTTTCGAGGAGAGGTTCCGAAGGAAATATCTGCTAGCTTACTATGAGGAACAACAGGTGGTAGAATTTCATGCTCTAGTACAGGGAAACAAAACCGTAGAAGAATATGAGATTAGGTTTATGGAATTGATCAAATATGTTTCATACATGGATAATGACCAACGACAGGTAGAATGCTTTGTCTATGGGTTAAACCCTAAGATAAGGGCTATGGTGTGGATGTGGAAACCGTCTTCAGTAGCAGAAGCAGTGGAAAATGCGTGTTGTGTGGAGGAACACATGAACTTAAATGGAGGTACAAGACCAACCTTTCTTAATCGTCCTGGATTCATGGGGAAGGCCCCTAGGACATTTCCCAGGGGAGGGTGCTCAAGGCCACCTCGATATGGTAATAGAGTCTCACCAAGGATAGTAGCCGCAGGGATTTCAATGGAAGCAAGTGCAGCATCCCGTTCATCACCAATGACGTAGGCAGGTCCACGATTGTCTCAGGGAGTAGCCAGTAGGGGCAGGGGTTCCAGGGGAAGGAACTCATTTCAGAGACAGTCACAAAACAATGAATAGGTTCAATCTCGTGTTACCTATTGGGGAAGCGGAGGACCCCATTACCAACATGACTACCCAGAGTTACAATCAAGATTTGTGCATAGAGAAGGAAAGGCCCTGATGGGAAGAGCAAGTGGCAGCCACCAGATTTACGCAGCGGTTAATAATCACCAGGAAAAACATCAATCCATGGTGGTGGAGTCATCAAGTACGCTAAGTCATATGAATGTTAAGATTTTATTTTATTCTGGTGCTACAGATAGTTTCATTTCACCATCTGCGTTAGAAAAGAGTGGGTTGGCAGCCTATGCGTATGATGACTTTAAACAAGTCGAGATGGCCTCGGGGGGAAAACAAGCGGTAGGACCTAGTGTTGATAATTGTATAGTAGACCTGGGAGTGTGTACTACCAGGTTGAAGGTTTACGTTACTGCTCTCGGGGCGTATGACCTAATCATTGGAATGGATTGGTTAGAAGCCCATCGAGCTATGGTAGATTTTTTCACAAAAAGGGTGCTTTGTGTTGACGACGAAGGAAGGCCAGTAGAGATCTAGGGTGTACAGAGAAAGGTGTCTCTACGCTTTATCTTAACTATGAAGGTTAAGCGTTGCACAAGGGTGTCGATTGTATGTAGTGGAAGTAGTGAGTGAAAGGAAAGGACCATTCTTATATCAGTACCCAGTATTGCCATAGTTTAAAGATGTTTTTCTGAACGAGTTACCAGGGTTACCTCCTGAGAGGGAGCTTGATTTTACTATTGAGCCAAAACTTGGTGCATAACCAATTTCCAAGACTCTGTATCGGATGACAGCACCAGAACTTTCTGAGTTGCAAATGCAGTTGAAAGAGTTACTCGACTTAGGGCTAATAAGGCCCAGTGTCTCACCCTGGGGTGAACCAGTAATCTTTGTAAAGAAGAAGTATGGTTCCTTACGACTGTGTATATATTACAGGGACTTGAACCGTGCTACAGTGAAAAATAGGTACCCAATTCCAGGGATAGAGAATCTCTTCGATCAAATGAAAGGAGCAGTTGTATTCTCAAAGATTGATTTGCGATCAGGGTATCACCAGTTAAGAATTAAGGAAGGTGATATTCCTAAAAATGCCTTTCGAACTCAGTTTGGGCATTATGAGTTTGTTGTAGTACCTTTCAGATTGACCAATGCGCCAGCAGTATTCATGAGCCTCATGAACGACGTATTCCGGAAGTACTTAAACTGTTTTGTACAAGTCTTTCTAGATGACATCCTCATCTATTCCAAGAACGAAAGAGAACATGAGGAACACTTGCGAGTGGTGTTGTCCTGCCTTAGAGAGAACAAATTGTATGGGAAGTTGTCGAAGTGTTCCTTCTTCTAGAGAGAAATCCACTATTTAGGTCATATCATTTCCAGTGAAGGAACCTATATGCACCCAGAAAAGGTAAAGGCAATTATGGAATGGCCAGTGCCGAAAAATGCCCATGAGGTGAGAAGCTTCATGGGGATAGTAGGTTATTATCGAAGATTTGTGGAAGGATTCTCTAAAATAGAGAAACCCATCACCACTTTGCAGTGCAAGGGGGCCAGGTATGAATGGACAAAAGAATGTGATAGTGCATTCATTGAGCTTAAGAGGTTACTAACTAGTGCACCAATTCTACGAGTGTCGAATATGGAAAAGGACTTCACAGTCTGCACATATGCCTCAAAGAAAGGGTTGGGGGCCGTGCTAATGTAGGATGGAGGAGTGATAGCTTATGCGTGAAGGAATTTGAAGAAACACAAATATCTTTACGCTACTCATGATTTAGAGTTGGCAGTTGTAATGCTAGCTCTGAAACTTTGGAGGCACTATCTTGTGGGGCGAAACTTTAAGCTCAAAACAGACCATCAAAGTTTAAAACATCTCTTCACTCAAAGGGATCTGAATGCTAGACAAAGGTGATGGAGTGAATTTATGAGTGAGTACGATTTTGGTATTTCATACATCAAGGGAAATGAAAATGTGGTCGCGGATGCCTTGACTAGGATACCACGTGTCTTCTCCTTGGTACCCTTAAAAGTCAATCTGAGGGAATGTGTGTTGACGCAACTCCAAGGAGACAGTTGGTATTTAAAGGTTACTTCAAACCTCCAGAGTGGGAGACAATTAAACGCAAAGTATGAAGGATATAGTCTGGAAGCAGACAGACTATTGAGATATCGGGGAAGGATGTACTTCCCTGAAGATGGGGATATTCAAAGCATCATATTGAAGGAAGCCCATAGAGCACTTTATTGTGTGCATCCATGTGTGAAGAAGATCTACACAGACATGATGAAGCTCTTCTTCTAGGTAGGCATGAAGTGCGATGTAGTCCATTTCGTCACCAAGTGCTTAGAGTGTCAACAAGTGAAAGCTGACCACAACCACATGATGTTCCTATGTCCAAGTGGGAAGTAATATCTATGGATTTTGTAGTGGGGTTGCTGCTCACATCTCATAGACACAATGCCATTCTTGTGATAGTTGATAAGTTAACCAAAAGTGCTCATTTTATTCCGGTTAGAGACACTTAAGATGTCACTGATGTGGCACACGTGTTTGTAAGTGAGGTCATCTATTTGCATGGGATACCTAAGAAGATCATTTCAGATAGGGACTCAAGATTCACTTCTAGGTTTTGGACAAGTTTGCAGTTAGCGCTGGGGAATCAGTTGAACTTAAGCACAACTTATTATCCTGAAACAGATGGAAAAAATGAGAGAGTAAATCAAGTCATGGAAGACATGCTTAGGATGTATGTCACGGATAATCAAACCCATTGGGAGAAGTACCTACCTTTGGTAGAGTTCGCCTACAATAACAGTTTTCATAGCTCCATCGGAATGCCACTCTACAAAGCTCTATATGGAAGGCCATGCAAAACACCATTGAGTTGGGAAAGATTAAAAGACCGAGTAACAGTTGGTCTATAATTGATTCAGATTAGGCAGAGACTAAAGGAAGTACAGGATAGATAGAAAAGTTACGTGGATGCACACAGGACTGTTCGAAGTTATAAAGTGGGAGATCAGGTTTTCATTCGTATCAGGCCTAATAAGAGTACCATACGGTTCGGGAAGGGGAAAAAGTTGTCACCTCGATTTATAGGACTGTTCAAAATCCAAGAGAAAATTATACCCGTTGCCTATTGTCTCATATTGCTACCCCACTTGCATAAAACTCATAATGTTTTTCATTTATCTGTTCTACGTCATTATGTTGCTGATGAATCACATAAACTAAATTGGAAGGAATTGCAGGTATCGGACGCAGGAACCCTCACGGTAGAACCATTGCACATATTGGACCGTAGATTCTGACAACTCAAGAACCGTCTGGTAGACCAAGTTAAGGTCGAGTGGGACAAGTATAGTCCAGGATCTGCTACTTGGGAGGATGCCGAGACACTACGACAAGATTATCCCTCACTTTTTTTGACCACCTCGAGAATATGTTTCTCGAAGGTTGGGTGTATGTAACACCACCTTTTGACTTAGACGACCAAGATTACCTGAGGTCTACACACCTTTATTTTCTATTCACAAGTGAAACTATTAAATAATACACTTGAACTTTTAAGATGTATGAACCTTTATAAATGTTTAAATGTTATTGATGATGATGGATATGATGCGAT
>ML784270.1:372067-398756 GCA_009831015.1 Picea engelmannii
ATGTAGAATAATTTCTTCTCACCACACTTATGTCCCTTACTGTACTTGTTGTCACAATTAAAGCATAAACCTTTTTCTTTTCTTTCCTCCAATTGTTGAGGTGTGAACCTTGTAGGTTGAGGTGTTTTAGAAGAAGGAGCATTATTCTCTCTATAGATGTTAGGATTGGTTCTTCTAGTAGCCATATCCATATATTTACTTTCAAAATTTCTTGCCACTTTAAATGCATTCTCCAATTATTTGGGTTCCCAAAGGCAAACCTCAGGTTGAATGTTATCCTTTAAATTTCCTATGAATACATCAATCAAGTGCTCATCTGGAATATCTGTTACCTTTATATTCAATCTTTGGAAGTTCTCAATGTGCTCTGTAACTGAGCCCTTTGCTTGAGATTTATCAATTAGTTGAAGAAGGTATTTCTCCTTGTTCCTATGAATAAATCAAACCTCATGTTGAATGTTATCCTTTAAAGTTCCTATGAATACATCAATCAAGTGCTCATCTGGAATATTTGTTACCTTTATATTCAATCTTTGGAAGTTCTCAATGTGCTTAGTAACTGAGCCCTTTGCTTGAGATTTATCAATTAGTTGAAGAAGGTATTGCTCCTTGTATCCTCATAGTGTGCTATCATTTCTTTCGTGACAATTGTCCAAGTGACGAGTGATTTACGAGAACAAAGCCATCAATACCATACAAATTGATTGGGTTCTAAATATAACGAAGCAATTTGTACCTTTTGTGTTTTTGGAACATTATGTAGATCAAAGAATTGCTCCATTTGAAGTATCCATGTGATTGGATCCTTGCCATCAAACTTCCTCATATCAATCTTAGGAATGTGGTTGGTGTTCAACCCAAAGTTGGAGTTTCTCCATTCTGGATTCACCTTCCTTGTGTCCTCATCATGACTTTCATGGGATACATTTTCACTTTCAGGTGTCCTCTCTATTAGGAAGTTTTTCAATCGTTCCATGATTTCCCCTTTTAAACCATCCATCTTAGTATTTATTGCCTCAAACCTAGCTTCTATTCAATCCATCATCTCTTGTAGTTCATCTTTTGTTGCTAACTTCTTTTGTAAACCATTTATGTCCCTACGCATTTCTTCATCTTCATCAAGAGTCCATGTAGGATTTTCTGGAGTCTTATTTGGTGTAGAAGTTCCCTTTTTGGGTGGCATGTTGGCCATGTATCACTTTTGAACCTTGATTTTGAGGTGGTTCTGCTAGACAATATTTCTTCTACTGTATATCCAACATTTCGGCCCTTTTGGGTATGAAACTTTCTTTTTTGTAGTTCTCTGATATTTCTTCTCTGCAATGCCACGTTTGATCAAAATTGGGTGTGCCAAATGGAATTTACAGTAATTTCCCCACAACTTGCTGATTTTTTTCCTTTCCAGGAGATCTAACTTGTATAGTGTTCCCCGCACAAAATAATTGATATAAAATTTTGAAACTCATACCAGAAATACTACAGACTATCAACTATCTAATGAAATCAGTCTCACTCAATTTGGATATGCTAGGAAGAAGTTATGATTGATTTACCTGGAACACCTTCTTGAGACTAGTCAATAGGACTAGTCAGATACCCTATCTTCCACAGGGTGTATATAAAAATGTACGATGACCCAGAAGATGAAATTTTTACCAAAGATACCTCACTAATTTCTGTGAATATTCTCCTTAGTTTAGGTTCAGAAACATTACATAAAATATTTTATAGCAAAAATTCCACAATGACTCAGCTTAGGATGATTCCATAACCCTAACGTGCACAGTTTGTATCTCCGAACGTATAAGGCCTTAAGAACTGAAATTGTAACCCAACGTACCTTGGTCTGTCTACTAAATATAATCCAAGTCGTTCCTTCTAAAACGTTCTAGAAAGAAAGTTATAGTGAAAATTCCAAGGTGTCTCAGATGTATTAGCGAAACCCCAAGACCTTGAGCTCTGATACCATATGTTAAGAACCAAATATCAATATAGCATAGAAAAACCTTAGAATAAGTACTCAACGCCTTGAAAGAGATATAATTTCAGATAATAAGCCTCTTCGAGGGGGCAACCTCGTTTTACCCCACATAAATGTTCAAGTACAAGATGATTCAAAATGAAAATGTCTCCTTGGTATATATAGGAGACTAGGGGGTATAATTAAAACTAATGGAATAAAGCCAACATAAATAAAATAACATTACCAATGTAATATGCCTCAGTTAAGGGGTAGTGAGCCAATATTAGGGCTTAATAGGAAGTTCCCCCAAGAAATGTATTTTGCCTCAGGAAACATGTCACATTTTTGCCACGTTTTTCGTGTCTCCTCAATTTTCATGTCCATTGTTGGGCGGTTTTTCGGCACATGGTTTTTTTCTAATATTTTTCTATTTTTGGTTAAGGAATTAGGGTTTTTGACTAATCCAGTTCATTGGATTAGGGTTCTGGATGCTCTCGGCTCCTATATGTATATTGTATATTGTAAACAATGTATCACTATGAATGAATATAAAATATGTTGGTTTTCCTGGTTTGGGTTTCCAGGGGAAAAATATCTGTGTAGTGTGTGTATTTTCCATTCTATATTTTATGTTCTTTTATTGAAAATGTGTTTGCAGTAAAATATTGTACAAGGTTAAAATATACAGTTGGTATCAGAGCTTTGTTGGCTTCATGGGGACGCCTTTGTGGTAAAGAGTTTGGATCGAGACTGCGATAAGCCTTGTTTTAGTGGGATATCTATGGTATTGATTTTTTCAGGTGAAATAAATGGCGAGCAGTTCAAAAATGGAGATAGAGAAGTTTAATGGGAAACGTTTTGATTTGTGGAAGCTCAATATGGAAGATTTGTTGGTGGACATAGATCAGTGGATCATGGTGGAACCAAGTACTACACCTACAGGAACTTCAACAAATGACTGGAAAAAGTTGGATCATAAGGCGAAGAGCACAATTCGACTGTGTCTCTCAGATTCAATATTACTAAATATGTCAAAGGAAGCTATAGTCAAATATTTATAGGATAAGTTGGGGAATTTGTATCAATATAAGTCCCTAGTAAATAAACTATTCCTGAGAAATAAGTTGTATAACCTGAGGATGAGAGATGGAGACTCGGTGGCAGAGAATTTGATCACCTTCAATACTGTGGTAAGTCAGTTAGTATCTATTGAGATTAAAATTTCAGATGAAGATAAGTGTATCAATTTACTCTGCTATTTACCAGACTCGTGGGATAGTCTGGTTGTGCCCATAGCTAGTAATACAACGTCCTTGAATTTTTATGAAGTTGTATCATCCTTGTTGTCAGAGGAGATGAGATGTAAGAACATGGAAGGACATAACACAAATGCATTATTTGCAAGAGGATGTTCCCAAGAAATAAATAGATCTAAGTCCTCAAGTGGGATATCTAAGTCTAAGGGAAGATCTAAGTCTCCCGGAAATTTTGTAAAGGTATGTTGGAGATGTGGAAAAGAAGGGCACTACAAGAAGCAATGTAGATCCAAAGTTTAGAAAAAGAATGGATCTGAAGAATGTCCTCCTATAAAAGAAAAGACCTAAAAGGAAGAAGGAGGAGATGTGTACTTGGCTTCTTCAAGCACACATGAAGATCATGAGGCATGGTTGGTTGACTTAGGTACATCATTTCATGTGACTCCCCAAAGGGAGTGGTTCTGTGAATATGAAAGTTATAATGGAAGTAATTTTTTCCTAGGTGATGACTCAACAACTAGGATCATAGGTCGAGGAAAATTCAAGTTGAGGCTCATATATTGAAGGATTAGAAAACTACCTGGAGCTTTGCACATCCCAAGATTAGCCATAAATTTTATTTATGTAAGAAAAATGGACAATGTAGGGGTAAAAACAATATTTGAAAAGGAAACCCGCAGGATGGTTTGAGGAGCAATTGTGCCACTGAAGGGAGTTTGGTTTGGAACTCTCTATAAATTGCAAGGAATCATTATCAGTGATGGGTGTAATAGTTCCATTTTTCCTGGTATTGGAGTTGAATAAGAAAGACATCCTACAGTCTTTGGAGAAAAGGTTATGTTGTGGCATCAAAGAGTAGGTAATATTAGAGAGAAGGGTCTTCGACTACTACACGATAAAGGTATGGTTGAAGGTATGTCTAAATTCTCTATGGATTTTAAATTATGTGAACATTGTGTATATGGGAAGAAGAATCAGGTAAGATTCCCCTCTGGTGCAATGTGGGAAGAAGGAATTTTACAGCTAGTTCACAGTGATGTGTTTGGACCTATGTCGGTTCCATCATTGGGAAAATTTGTGTACTATGTCTCATGTATAGATGAATTCTCAAGGAATCCTTGAATATATTTCCTAAGGAATAAATGTGAAGTCTTTGACAGGTTTAAAGAGTTTAAGGATCTTGTTGAGAATCAAATAGATAAAACTATTAAGTTGTTGAGGTCAGATAATGGCAGAAAGTTCTGCGAGAATGAATTTGAAGAATTATGTAAGAAGTGCAGTATATCAAGGTAGAAGACTACTCCATATACATCTTGGCAGAATGGAGTTGCAGAAAGGATGAACATGATGTTGATGGAAAATGAAAGGTACATGCTCAGTGGTGTCGGGTTAGGGAAAGAATTATGGGAAAAGGAAGTGGGTATTGCATGTTACCTGGTCAACAGATCACCCTCATCAGTGTTGGATGAGAAGACTCCACAAGAGGTATGGACTGGTAAGAAACATTTTCTCACACATATCAAGGTATTTGGTTGTGAGGCCTATGTTAATGTTCCAAAGAAAAACATGAGTAAACTAGATAAGAAGGATGAAAAGTGTATCTTTATTGGGTATAAAGATGGTCTCAAAGGTTATAATATTTGGAACCCAGAAACTAAGAAGGTTGTGTATAACCGAGATGTGGTATTTAGAGAAATGAAGGATGTTTTTAAACAATAATTCCTACCAATTAAGGAAGAACTAGAGAAAATAGAGTTTGATTTAAAGGAAGATGAATCTGACTCGATAGAAGAACATGAATCAGAAGAAGAAGATCCTCATACTCCAATATTGAGGAGATCGGTTTGAGAAAGAAGGCTACTAGAAAGTTATACTTTATCAGATTTCCATTCAAATTTTTCTTTGTCTATTACTGATGATGATCTTAGAACTGTTAGGGAGGCAGTGGATTCAGAGGATGGAAAGATCGGGAAAAATGCCATGGATGAAGAAATGGTAGCCTTGGATAAGAATCAGGATTGGTATCTAGTGGAGTTGTCGACTGGAAGAAATCTGATTGGATGCAAATGGGTATTTAAAAAGACGTTGAATGCAGAAGGAAAAGTGGAGAAATACAAAGCTCAATTAGTAATAAAGGGTTATTCCCAGGTCGAGGGAATTGATTTTGGCGATATTTTTTCTCTTGTTGCCAAGTTAACTTCTATAAGATTTATGTTATCTATTGTTGTTGCATTTGATTTTGAAGTAGAACAGATGGATGTGAAGACAACATTTCTACATGAGGATATGGAAGAAGAAATATATATGAAGCAACCATAAGGCTTTTTTTTGAAGGGAAAGAAGGAGTAGGTATGCAAGCTGAAAAAATCCTTGTACGGTTTAAAACAATCACCAAGGATGTGGTATCAACAATTTGATACTTATATGATGGGAATTGGCTTCACAAGAAGAAACGAGGATCACTATGTGTATTTTAAATTAATTGGTGATCATTTTATTTATTTGGTGTTGTATGTGGATGACATGTTGTTGATAGGAAACAACAAGGAGATTATCCAGGATGTGAAAAATCATTTTTCCTCTAAATTTGACATGACAGATATCGATGCTTCAAATTTCATTTTGGGCATGGAAATTAAAAGAGATCGAAAAAAAGGAAACTCTGGTTAAATTAGAAAAAACATGTCGAGACAATATTGCAGAGGTTTAATATGAAGGAATGTAAACCGGTCAAGGTCCCTATTCCTGTTGGTGTAAATTTATCTACGGATCAGTGTCCCAAGACATGGGAAGAGGAGGAGGACATGTCTGATGTTCCATATGTGAGTGCAGTTTCCAGTTTGATGTATTCAATGGTTTGTACTAGACCATACATTGCACATGTTGTGGGAGTTTTGAGAAGGTATATGTCAAAATGGGGAAGGAGCATTGGATAATAGTAAAAAGGGTTTTCAAGTATTTCCATGGCACTGCTAACTATGGATTGTGCTACCAAGGAAGACCAGGTTTGGACAGAGTGTTGGAAATACATGGCTTTGTGGATGCAAAATGGGTTTTAGATATGGATTGTCGGAGATCTACAAGAGCATATGTGTTTAACCTATTTGGAGGAGCAATCAATTGGATGAGCAAAAAACAGGTTGTTGTGGCACTTTAAACTATAGAAGTTGAATACATGGAAAAAGCTCATGAAAGTACGGAAGTAGTATGGTTTGAAAGATTATGTTCATGTATTGGGTTGGTACAACAAGCTATAAGGATAGATTATGACAGTCAGAGTGCATTTTTTTTGGCGAAGAACTTGGCTTATCATTCAAAGACAAAGAATATGGATATTCAATATCACTTTGTGAGAGACATGGTTGAAGAAAAGAAAGTGTTTCTAATGAAGGTGGACACTTTGAAGAATGTTGAATATTCATTAACAAAATCTGTGAGCACTGAGAAGTTCTCTTGGTGTAGAGGATCCATGAGAATTTCTTCCATGGATTGTTGACTATGTAACCCTATATGAAAAGAAAAAAACAACTAGGAGGATGTTGGGTATGTGTTATATTATTTGCACGACTATCTCTAGTGTCTTCTACGTTGCGTCGGGCACGCAGAGGGGTTGCAGGGGGGAGATAACCCCCTTGCGTGGGGGTTTGGGTTTAGTGCCTCCAATATTTTTTTTCCTCGGGAAACACATTGCATTTTTTCCTCATTGTTTGTGTCGCCTCGATTTTCATGTCCATTGTTGGCAAGTTTTTCAGCACATGGGTTTTTGTCAATGGTTTTCTATTTCTGGTTAAGGAATTAGGGTTTTTGACTAATTCAGGCCAGTGGGTTATGGTTTTGGATGTTGTTGGATCCTATATGTATATTGTATTGTAAACAATGTATCATTATGAATGAATATAGAATATGTTGGTTTTCCCAGTTTGGGTTTCCATGGGAAATATCTCTGTGTAATGTGTGTATTTTCCATTGTATATTTTATGTTCTTTTATTGAAAATTTGTTTATAGTAAAATATTGTACAAGGTTAAAATCTATATGGAGCTTGGAATTACTGGGCAGATCTAATTGGTAGGCGATTGGCCCCCCCACTTGATAATGGTGTAAGGACCATAAAAGTTGGGAGCAAGCTTATGACAATGTTAATATTTGAGTGAGTTTTCTTATAAGGTTGTATATGAAGAAACACTTGGCCCCCTTTAGCGAATTGGCATTCAGAACGACCTTGATCGACATGTTTCTTCATGCGATTTTGAGCCATCAACAAATTTTCTTTGAGGGTACGGAGAATGGCCTCGCGTACTGTAAGATTTTTGTCAACCTCCCAAACCTTCGAGACACCTGGAATGTATGAGAGAATCGATGGTGGATTTTGTCCATATTCTTCTTCAAAAGGATTCATGTGAGTAGTTGTATGGTAAGATGTGTTGTACCACCATTCAGGTAGTGGTAACCACTGAGCCCACTAATGTTGTCGATCATATGAAAAACACCGTGAATATGTTTCCAAACACTTGTTGACAATTTTAGTTTGGCCATCATTCTGGGGAGGATAGGTGGTACTGAGATGTAATTGGGCTCCCTATAGCTTGAAAAATTCTTTCCAAAAATTATTGGTGAACGTGGGATCCCTATTAAAGATAGTAAAATGCGGCATGCCATGAATTTTGAAGATATTATCCATGAAAACGTAGAGCATAAAAATGAGCATATTTGGAAATACGATCAACCACCACCATGATGACTGTGTTATTTACAGATTTAGGTAGGCCCATAATGAAATCCATAGAAATATCCCACCAAATAGAAGGGGGAATTGGAAGGGGTTGGAGTGTTCCTAGCGGTTTGACTATTTCCCCCTTTTTGCATTGAAATACATCGCATTCAACCAAAAATGTTTGGACGTCCTATTTCATACCATCCCAGAAAAAAAGAGAATTTGACCCTTTCATAGGTTTTGGTAAACATTAAATGCCCAGTTGTGGGTGAAGGATGAAGCTCATAAAGCATTGTGGATTTAAGTTGTGGTTGTTTTCTTAAATATAGATGACCTTTGTAGAAAAGCTCATTATTGTGCCAAGAGTTCCCTGGAGAAGTTGGATAAGTTTCTTGCAATTGCTGGATCAGGTGAGATATTTTGGGATCTTGTAACCATTCCTGGTGAGCAACTTGTAGACAATCTGGCACAATGAAGGAGATGGAAAAGAGGGACCCTTCTTGTTCATATTTTTGGGAAAGAAAATAAACAACCACATTTGATTTCCCCTTCTTGTAAATGATCTCATAATCATAGCCAAATAGCTTGGTTACCCATTTTTGTTTCTCTCGGATGAAATTCTTTGTTCCAAAAAATACTTGAGGCTTCGGTGATCAATTTTAATATGGAAGCATTTCCCCAATAGATAAGGATGCCAGATATCCACAACATGCATAATAGCCACCATTTCCTTTTCATATATTAATTGTCCCAAAAAAATTTCTAGAAGGTTTTTGTTGGTGAAGGATAAAGGTTGACCATATTTCATGAGAACTACCCCAATTCCAAAAGTATTGGTGAAGTATGGAAGTTCCAAGACTAGAATCATTCACATAGCTTATTTCAAGGCATGGAAGGATTGATCAGCTACTTGAGTCCAAGTGAAGACATTCTTTTTAAGGAGAGCAGTGTGATATGATGCAATTTCTCCATAATTCTTAACAAACTTGTGATAATAACATGTTAAACCCAGAAATCCACACAAGGTATTAAGAGTTTTAGGGAGATACCAATTCTGCATAGCTTCAATTTTCTTAGGATCCACCTTGACACCATCCTTTCCAACAATATGACCTAGGCACTCCACTTTTGAGGATCCAAAGGCACATTTAGATTGTTTGAGGAAAATTTGGTGCTGAGAGAGTAGATGCAGAACTTGATCCACATGGGAAACATGGGATTTCCAAGTTTTACTATAGATGTTAATATCAGCAAATAAAACTAAGAAAAAATGATGGAGAAAAGGACAAAATACATTATTCATAAGACTTTGGAAGGCGGAGGAGAAATTAAACAGGTGTTACAGAATATTTCCCCTATGGACAGGTTAAATCTCCCTTGGATTATAGGACCCTCTACCAAAATAGAAACACTACAAGTGGACACTAAAATCCCTTTGAATTCAGTTTAACCAAATAGAAAGAGAGAGGGAGAAAGAGTTTGATGCACCTTGTTTCAAAGCTTGTCCTCGATGCTTCCAATCCGAGCTTAATATTCGAACTCCATGGTGCAACTTGATACTAGCAATGGGCATCAAAGAGAAATAAATATCTCCTACTCTAGTGGATTAGGTAAATTAAATTTATCTAAAAATATTGAAGGAACATTAGACAATCACATGCAAGAATACACAAGCTTGAAGGGAATAGGCCAAGTATATTCAAAATGAGAACCCAAAGAGAATACTTACAAACCGTGGATGATGATGTAAAAATTCTCCAACATATATTGATCCAACCCTTGCACAAATATACCAATATCATATATTTGATACTTGAAATCTTCCCTTGAGATCAGAGGTTTTATATGCTCTAATCCTTCCTCCTTCATCTTGGAAATCACTCAATATATAGGCTTGAGAGACACAAAAACCATGAAAAAATGAGGGGTATGGTTGAGGATATGTCTCCTTGAGCTTTGGATCAGATCCTAAAGTGAAGCCCAAACATGATTGTTGAACACAACTAACCCAATTTGAAGGAGTGGTCCCATAGAATAAGGTGGGGGATATCCCCCTTTTGTCTTAGTAATATTGGCACTCCCCCTTAGTTGAACACATGGTTCCATCCTCTAGAGTGGAGCTCCCTTTATATGGAAAGGGGGGGACCATTCCATGAAGTGGAACTCCCCTAACATGACCATGGGGTACCATTCCATGAAGTGGCACTCCCCCAACATGGCCAGGGGGGCGCCACCCTTCATAAATGCCCAAATAAAGGTCGAATTGTCCAAGGAAAAAGTGTGTTTCGACCTACAAATGATGGGTTTCCTCCTAAAATATGACTTAAGGGTCATGAAAAACTATTTTAATGGTTTCAAGGGGTGGAAACACTTCACAAATGTAATGTGACACTTGGGAATGTGCATACGACACTTGCGACAGTGAATGCAACACTTACCGAGGTGCATACGTCACTTTGCGACACTTACGACGCTTAGGGTGTGAAATGAAAATGTAGTATTTTGATGTGTAACAGATGCCCCCGAAAGTGTGAGGTCAGAAGAGAAACTAATGGTTGAAACAATTTACAAATTATTCAATGCAAGGGTGTTGGAGTGGGAGAACCTGAAAGAAGCTGCAAAAAATCATCAAACAATATTAATATATGTTTCATTTATGAGGCAGGCATACCTATGATAGAAATGTGAGATGACTCAAAGAACGACCACCAAACAATACATGGTGGATCCATGAGAATACTGATTAAGGATATGGTCACCACAGATATAATTTAGGATCCATACCTTCATGACATGAATTGATCGCAACCAAAAAAAATACACAGTGGAGCTATGAGATGAAAAAACATAGCCACAGATCAATATAATGTGGATCTATGTGGAAATATATATATCAATAAGATTGAAAACATGTTGATTATACTAAAATATTTTACATGCTCAAATGATCTCCATCTTAGCCTAGGTGGAGCACATAACAGAGTGAGCTCCCAACCTGGGGTCTTCGTACTGATCACAATGTGGTATGAATCTATCCATGTGAATAGATGATTTGATGTAAAAAATGGTATAAACCACTTGATTACAGATCGTTGATGTATATTGTTAACAAGTGTGAGGGATATGACCAATAATGTCAATGACTCCCAAGGTACCCTAGTACATTCCAGTGAATGTGAATAAATTATCTAAGGTCAAAAACTCATGAAATCATCCGATCAGAGGTTAATGATGTAAACCTATTGTCTTAAGTGAGAAGGCCTTCCATTGAGGCATGCATGTCCCAAGGTACTAACTAGTTTCTAAGTCTATTTCTTGGATAATGTGTTGAGGTCGATAGGAAAAGACTCATCGAAGGAGGGCCTTGATGTATCCCCCATCATCAAAAAAACATTGTCACATGAAAGTGATTTGAGATGGTGGATCGAATGAGTATGTACTAACACAGGAAATGGAAACTGATAATACTTCAAGTGGATGTTTTAAGTGAAACTTCCCTTGAACATTATGAAGCACAACAATTGACTTGGTAGCATTGACTCGACGAGTACCAAGAACATAATGTGATGATAGTAATATCACTCTTTGACTGGATGAAAAAGTATGGAAACAAATGGAATTGGTATGAATTAGAGACAAGTGGATTACCCAACTGTAAGACAAGAGGAAAATAGATGCCATGTTCAAGGGAAATAACAACTACCATGAAGGATTCCAAAAAACCCGACCCACTTCTTTTAATTTTTCCCCCATCTAGATATATGAGTACCTCTTTATTTTTTAAGGATCTTGGATAATAAATATGCTTGGTATAGCTCATCCTTTGTATGATTCGCTCAAAATATATTTAACGAACTAGAGGAAGGAGGGGTTCAGCCCCAGATGTGTCCTGGAGATTGGAATCACATAGGTACTTCGATGCAAAGTTTTACGAGTCCAAAGAATCTAAACTCAATGTTTTTTCATGTTTAGAGAGTCTGAAAATAACTTAAAGACGACTCCATGGATGACATTTTTGTAAATTTAGTCTCCCAAGACTAGAAAAAGTGTAAAACAATACAGGGGAGAAATCTTCTCATCATTCTTGATTAGAATAGTCATATTTCATAATTAGTCTCGCAAGGATGAAAAAAAGATAAACTACCACTCGAAATATGCACTTTCAAACCTTTTAACGAGTGTGAAAGGAATTAATCTCACTCAAAAATATTTTCATGTTTAGGGAGTATGAAAAGAGATTAAAGGAGACTCCAAAGAGTTCATTTTTTGTATATATTTTACAAGGCCTAAAAAGAGATAAAAGTGTACTTGGTAACCTATTATCATGTTTTAATGTGCACAAAAAATAACAAAGACTAAGCTCATTCCAGGAAATATTACTACGTTATGATGGGAATGACCCTCGAACGAGGATCACTCCTAGCAGTGTGTCTCTCCAAAGGTAGTTTTCCCCTAGCTTGTGTGATAGAAACTAGTGGCTTTTCTCCAGCATGATGTTTGGAAGCTTGAGACCTGCCCCCCCAAGATTCATTTTATCCACAGAATATTATGTTATCACCGATTTCTATACCATATGGAGAAAAAGTGTCAAAAAACAAAGGCATATGAAAGGAAGGTTAATTTACGAGATCTAGTGAAAGACTTGACTAAACACGAGAGGAGATTGTTTCATTTTTTAACGATATTGACACATGAAAATAACTTTTCTCATGACAAGGTACTGCCAAAGGATCAAATAATTGTAAGGTAGGTTTAAATTTTCCACAAGATTGAAACTAGAAACTATGCATGAGGCCCTCTGTTTCATTTTTTAACGATCTTCAGACATAAATGGGAACTCTACTTGAACCTAGTTTTATTTTTTAACATGCTTGAAATCAACAAATAAACTATTCTCAATGACCTCTACTTGATCATGGATTCAAAAAGGAGAATTCTCTATAAGGAATACATGTCAAGGGACAAACCTCAATCATGGCTTCCAAGAGATTTTTGCTAGATGGAAAAACCTCACTCTTAAAGGAATACATGTCGAGGGCCGTGATAGGGGTAGGGATATCAGGCTCTAATATCCCTATTGAATAGATCACCATGTCAACTACTAGATCTAAATCAGAATAAGGGAGAGATTCCTTCTCATTCATAGTTGAATGCATGGGACGTGTTTCCACATAATTGACCTACGACAGGGAGGATGCCAGTTGCATATAAGGATCATTTAGGGAAGTCATATGTTTGATCATTATATGAGGGCCAATGAATGAAAAATGTTCTATGGTCACTATGTTTCCATTATGAGGGAAACACATCATTCAAAATAATGTGGACACAAGATCCTTCATAGCATAAACATAGTCTCACCCTAGGAGCAAATTAATATCCAAGGGGTCATGGAATACCATCACATCAATAAAGACAATTTTCCCTCCTAAAGTAACAGAAAATTGAGGAAGGATCCCTAAAGGTTGAATAGCCCTTTTGTTAAAATCCAACATATTTTTAGTCACCATCGCAAGATGAGGAGAACCTAAAGATTTCCAAGAAATGAAGGATAAGATGCTAATTGATGCACCCTCATTGAGAATAGTATGAGGAAATTCCCTACTAAAAAATTGAAAAGTGATTTGGAAAGGTATATAGGAAGGGAGACGATATTTCAGTAGTGCACCCCGATCTAAAAGAATGGCCTCATTACTCGGAGGGGGTTATGTTGGGACCGGTGAAGTGCCCCCTAGTCTAGAAGAATCTATAGAAATAGGAAAGACCTGAGTGACATCCTCAGTCTTTAAAGGAGGAGTGGGATCGACCAAGGGTGGTATTTGATCGACCACTTTAACTTCACTCTCCAAGGGGAGAGTGGGATCGATCGAAGTTGAAATCAAACCGATCACGTGATCAACCGACTCAACTAATGATTGAACTGGATGGATCACCTGATCAAGCGGATTGACCAAAGATGAAACCAGATTGACTAGTGTTTGACAACACAAGTATTCCAATAGAGGACAAACACCTTTAGTAACAACTCACATAACCAGATCAAATATCAACACACCGATGTTTTCACGTGGTAAAACCCCTACGAGGAAACATCCAAGGCCCCAACCAATGCAGACACTTTGAGAAGTTTATTAATGCAAAAGAAAAAGATTACAAAGAGATTTTACAAGAGATTTTCTCATAATAGATCATCAACAAATGACCCTCCATGCTCTTTAAATAGAGATAATGGACCAATCGAGTGTTAAGCCATAGATCAATGCTTGTTAAGATATAGGAGAGTATGAATTGTTGGATGACTCTATGTCAGGAACATATCATGACCGTCGGATTTCCTAACTAAAAATGAATAATAAAGAAACACACCAAGAAACACACTTTTACCTAACAACACATTAGACCAAGTAGATCTTAACTAACTCCTAAGTGTCTAAATATCCTAACATCCCCCCTTAAGAAAAACTTGGGATAGGATTGAAGGATTTATAATAGTGAAACAATAGGAGGAGGAAGGAGGCATTAGAGCCTATCCCCCCTTAATGAAAACTTCCTGAACTCCTAACATAGATCGAAGTTTGGAAAACTTCGCTTCTGTAAGAGACTTTGTGAAAATGTCTGCAACTTGATCTTCTATAGGGAAAAAGAGCACTTCAATAACTTGATCATGAATGAGATTTATGATGAAGTGCATGTGTAGCTCGATGTGTTTTCTATGCTGATGTTGAATTGGGTCTTTGGTGAGCTTGATGGAACTATGATTGTCACACCAAAGGCTGGTTGGATGCTGTTGTTGGAATCCAAACTTTGAAAGGATCTGTCAAAGCCACAAGGCTTCCTAACTTGCAATTACTGTTGCTCGGTACTCTGCTTCTACTGAAGAAAGTGCAATAGTCTGTTGTTTCTTACAAGCCTAAGTGATAGGTGCTAAACCAAGGTTGAAAACATAACCTGCAGTAGACTTCTGATCATCAGGGTTCTCGACCCAATCTGAATTAGTGAAACCAACCAATAAAGGAGTCCACCCTAAACTGTAATGTATCCTGAACTGAACTATACCACAAACATAGCGAAGTGTCCTTTTAGATGCTTTCCAATGGATTTCATGGGTTGCTTGCATATACCAGGAAAAAACACCAACAACAAAAGAAATATCAGGATGGGTATGCGTCAATTATAAGAGGCTACCAACTAACTGATGCTACAGGGTGGCATCGACTTCGGGAGAAGTAAAGGTGGTAGAAAGCTTGACTCTAGACTGGAAGGGAGAAGGGGCTGGTTTACAATCTTCCACGTGAAAGCGACGAAGAAGGTCACACGCATACTTAGACTGGGAAAGAAAAATTCCTTCATTGGTTTGCAAAACTTGGAGGCCATGTAAATAGTGCAAAAATCCTAAGTCAGTCATTTCAAATTTCTTCTTAAAGCTGGTTTTCACATGGTTTAAATTTTTTGAGTCACTACCAGTAAGGATAAGGTCATCAACATAAAGGAAACAGATTATGAGATGGATTCCTACTTTCTTGGTATATACATTAGGATAAGAATGGAATCTAGAGAATCTAGTGGCAATAAGAAAGTTACCCATTTTGGCATACCAAGCTCGGGGAGCTTTCTTGAGACCTTAAAGAGATTTCTTAAGGAGACAAACAAGGCTAGAGTCATTCTGGACATAGCCAGGAGGTTGTTCCATGTAGATTTATTCTTGCAAATCTCTATACAAGAAGGCATATTTAACATCCATTTGATGGACCTCCCATTTATGTGAGGCAGCAAGGGAAAAATCAAGTAGGATGGAATTCATTTTGGCTACAGGGGAAAAGGTTTCATTATAGTCAATTCCTTCAACTTCAGAAAATCCTTTGGTAACTAACTAAGACTTGTGTATTTCAACACTTCCATATGATGCATACTTAGTTCTATAGACCCATTTACATATGACAAGTTTTCTTCCTTTTGGGAGAGGTACAATATCCCAAGTATCGTTTTCCATTAAAGAACAATACTCTTCATTCATTGTTGTATCCCAATCTAGATGAGCTAAAGATTATGCAAATGTCTCTGGATCATGAGTTTTTGAAACCTGAGCCAAAAGAGAAGAGGCTTGTTGGAACTTTGAAGATGTCTGATGCTGATCTTAAGGATCACCAACAATATCACCAGCTGCTTCTCGTGTTGAACAGACCCATCTAGGAAGCGGTGGAGTTGGTGTTGGTTCAGGTTAAAAGGACTCATCTGGAGGAAGGTGAGCAGGCAGAGCTGGATTTTCATCCTCACTGTCATCATCTGAAGAATAAACCTAAACTAAAGAAGGCACAAATGCCGAAGATGGCTCGCAGGCCGAAGAAGGCACAACCGTTGAATTAGGCTCACAAGCCAAAGAAGGCACAACCGTCGAATCAGGATCGTAGGCCAAGGTATTTTAATCAAATTTAAGTTCTCTTCTAATAATAATTTCATTACAATGTGGTTGAAGAAGTTTGTAACCTTTGACATCTTCAGAATAACCAACAAATATACACTTCTCGCTTTTAGGCTGCAATGCTTTCCTTTTCTCATCAGGAATGTGAGCCCATTCTATACTGCCAAATACACGGAAGTGACTTACATCTGATTTAATTTTAGTCCAAGATTATTCTGGTGTTATATTTTTAAGAGATTTTGTGGGAGTGCGATTTACTATGTAATTTTCATAGTTGATGGCTTCCGCCCAATACTTTAGACTTAATCCCTTAGATTGGATGATACAATTATCCATTTCTTTTAATGTGTGGTTCTTTCTCTCAGCAACACCATTTTTTTTTTGTTATGTATATGGAACAGTGTGTTGCATTTGGATTCCCTGTGTAGTGCAGTAACTTGTAAAATTATTGTTCACATATTACCCTCCATTATCTGTTCTTAACCTTTGAATTTGATGTCCAGATTGCTTTTCTACAAGGGCCTTGTAGGCCAAAAAATTGTCAAAAACTTTGCTCTTAAGTTTTAAGAAGTAAACCCAAGTACGTCTGGAAAAGTCATCAATGAAAGTTAAGAAATAATTGCACCTAGAAAAAGAAGGAGAAGAAAGTGGACCACACAAATCACTGTGAACAAGGTGCAAAGGACCCGAGGTGTGCCAAGAGGCATGTTTGTCAAAACTGTCACGATGATGTTTTCCAAGAACACAACCAGCACAAACACCATCTCTACATGAAACAAGAGGAAGACCAGTCACCATATGTTGATTACATAGTTGTTTCAATGAGAGATAGTTTAGATGACCAAACCGCTCATGCCAAAGTTTGCTCAAGTCGTCGCTATGAGCAACAAAAACTGATGAAAAAGATGATGACCCAAAGTTGTCAAACTTGTACAACCTAGTAATATCATCAGCAATTCCAATTGCAACAACATGCTTAGGATCGTTTAGATCCTTGATTACAACTTAGTGAGGTGAAAACTCTACGGTTTTACCTTCACCTGAATGAGTGATTTGATATACTAATAGAAGGTTACAAGAAAGACTTGGACCACATAAAACATCATTGAAATGACCATTTTCTACTTAAACTGTTCCAGATCCTTCAACACTAAGAGATATATCATCACCAACAAATATTTTATTGGTGTTACATTCATTTAGATTAGAAAATATGTCTCTATCCTTAGACATATGATAAGATGTTCCAGAATCAATAAGCCACTCATCAGAAGTAGAAGTAGAAGTTGTATTGAAGGAGAAACCAGAAGATGAAAGTGCATGTCCATGAGAAGAAGAAGAAAAAGTAGAATCAATATTGATGTTGTGCTTCTTCATCGTTGCTTCTAAAGCTTCCATCTTCTTGAAACATTTGGACTCGTCATGACCATATTTATCAAAAAATTTGCAATGTCTCCTAGTCTTCTTATTTTTATATGTTTCTCCTTTGTCTCCATTAGGAGCGGAAACTGTCTAAGTGGGTTTGGGACCCTTATATTGCTTATTGTTGTGGCGAGGATGTTTCTTCTTTGGATTCCTTGGTTTATATTTCTAATCGACAACTAAGGATTTGTTGGAGGTACCTACAGTGTTGATCACTCCAAGTTGTACTAGCTTATCTTGCTCTCTAATCAAAGCATCACAAAAGTTCTCAAGACTAGGTTTTTGATCAACTTCCCCTAGAGCCTCTTGCATAGCATAAAAGGTAGATACAAACACATAATATGCACTACCTAGCTTAGAAAGAATAAGATAGATGCAATGATCTTCTTCTGTCTTTATCTTGCATTCTGCACATAGAGTTATGAGTGTTTTAAACTTAGATAGATAGTCTTCAATGCAAGAAAAATCACTTGGAATTAAAGTTAATACTATATTTTCTAATTGTTGTGCTCGAATAATATTGTGTTTATCAAACACAGATTCAATATTTTCCCAATATTCTTTGTGTTTATCAATTGATTGAAGGTGGATCCTTAAATCAAGAGAGATCGACATTCTTATTAGTCCACATTCTTCGTCATTTCTATTATCCCATTTGGCTTTCTTATCAGCATCAGTGGGTGTTGTTTCCTTTCCCAAGGTAATCCAGTACAAGCCTTTACTTCTTAATAAATCCTCCATATGGGATTTCCATTGGAAGTAGTTGGTGTTGGTAAGTAAGAGATTACTTGTAGAAGCCATATTAAATATACAGATAATATGGATTTAAAAACTGAAACTGATGATATGAATGGAAAGATCTCGAAAAGTTATGCGGTTTTAAAAAAAGGACACTTAAAATGGGCTTCGGATGTGAGAGTTATGCCCTTTTTAAAAAAGGCATAAATGATAACCAAAGGACCATGTGGTGTTGTAAGTTGCTTTATGAAGTGACCCACTTTTATAAAGAGAAGTGGGGATCATTTTTACAATGAAGTTACTTCATGTAAAACAAATAACTCTAAAATAAAATATTAAAGCTACTTATAGTGATTCACTTTTATACTTGAAGTGAAATACACTTTACAAATTTAGCATGAACTTTTTCAAAAAAAGTAACAAAAGAGAGACTTGAACTCAAGACCTCTTACTTAATAAGGAAACTTTTAACGAAATGGTCTAGCAAAAAATATTGTAATGTTCAGAAGGAGGATTGTGGTTGATGTTGTTTTTGTTGCTATTGTGGAAGACAACCTTGGAGAGAGTGCTAAAAAAAACTCTTTTCATACAAGAAAACAAATTCGCTTCTCGATGACAACAAGGGTTAGATCTTGGTTAGCTTACCTGGAAAATGCACCTTTTCCTATCTGTTTCAGATTTTCTGAGATCGCACAGGGCATGGAATGAAGAGTATACGCAGATCTAAAACAGTAGCAACTCGGAAATAAATAAAACAAAACTGAAATAAAACAAAAATACTATGCAAAAATTTAAAAAATGCATATTCAAGCTTTATACCTTCGGATCTGACTGTAATGATCGTATCTTGGGAAAACAGAAATGTTTTCGAGTGAAATGAAAAGTGTTATTGAATGAAAAGAGTGATCCAGATGCAATGGAATAGTCCTATAATCCCAGAAATGTATGGAAATGATAGAAAATGGAGATGATTAAACTCGGCTTCACGATCTCGATCTACAACAGGAGTGAATTTTCAAACAGGATTTGATACCATGTTCGAAAACACATGTATTCCAATAGAGGACGAACACCTTCAGTAAACACTCACATAACTAGATAAAAGATCAACACACTGATGTTTTCACGTGGTAAAACCCCTACGGGGAAACATCCATGGCCCCAACCAACGCGGCCACTTGGAGTAGTTTATTAATGCAAAAGAAAAAGATTAAAGAGATATTTGACAAGAGAGTTTCTCACAATCGATCATCTAAAAATGATCCTCCATGCTCTTTAAATAGAGATCGTGGACCAAACGGGTGTTAAGCCATGGATCAATGGTCGTTAAGACCGAGAAGAGTATGAATTGTCAGATCACTTTATGTCAAGAACATATCGTGACCGTCGGATTTCCTAACTAAAAATTCATACTAATGAATACTAAAGAAACACACTAAGAAACACACTTTTACCTAATGACACATTAGACCAAGTAGATATTAACTAACTCCTAAGTGTCTAAATATCCTAACAAACAGTTCATCAACAAATTGCGGGTTGGGAGAGATTCTATGGTAATCTATTGGAAGTTGTTGTTGGACATCAACAATATTTTCCAACAGGTCTGAAGATTCATCTATGAGAGGATAAAGGTAGGTGTGGTGAATCTCCTTACATAAAAAGCAAGGAAATTTAATTTACCCTTCTTACTTCCAACCTACTTACTAGTTGATGGTCTGTAACTAGCATGACCTACAACGGATGACGATGGAGGTTGATGACCTTGAGACCACACTTCTACAACCTTGGGAATAACAGGGAAATCCTTGAGAAGGTGGTCGCCCTTACAAATCCAACAAGGGAATTTGGATTTGTGATGTTTCTTGATGGACTTGTTGACATTATCAACACTCCCAGCATGATGAACAATAGTTGCTTGATGGCTTGCAACATGTTCTGCAGTGGTTGGAAGTTTTCCCCCTAGCTTATTTTTCTTCTTAATATTCCTTTTCTTCTTCTTCTTATCTACCTGCTTACTCGCTACAAAGTTTTCACTAAGAGAAGAGGAAGAATGGGAAAAACACCCTACGGTTGAAGAAGGCAGAGGATCGAAATGAGGTTGATGGTATTGGGGTGGAGTGATTACAAATGAAGCAATGGGACCATTTACGTTCACCGGAGTGAAAAACAACAAAAACGACAACCCAATAGTGAGTCCAAGAAGAATCAAAGTGGCGATATAAGCAGGACTAACATGTCCCACAGAATGAGAAAAAAATGATAACCCGAGGAAATAGGTTACTTTGTTGGTAGTTCCAAGAACTGACACCATAAACACAGACTCAACCCTAAGGTTTTCTAGGGAAAAACAAACATCACACGCTAAATTATCTAGGAAGCAAACCAAACAAACAAGCCTTTTCACAGTGAAGCACTAGTTAGTGATGAAATCCAACATTGCAGGATAAAAGTGAGAAGGGGATGGGATAGATAGGGTGGATTAGTTACGTTGGTGACCTGCTTAACGTATTTATGCCTTGGTGCAAGTTCCCTCGTGGTCTATCCCTGGGTTACCCTCCAAGGAGACCAAGTGAGTTTGACCAACCTCTAACCCAGGTACAACAAAGACTCCCATTTGTCATCACCTCATGTATGAAATCTAAATACAAAGGACACTAAGTTTACCAACTCACAGTCAGCCTCTGGGCGGGTACAATCGACAATCAGGTTCGAACGTATGGGAAGGATATCAAGCCTCAAGCTCTTCAAGAGAACTAAAGACAAGTGGATCAGTAAGACTCCATAGGACCCCGAATGGATTCAGAGTTCATGAATCACTGAGACCAAATGAAACCAATAGTTTCTCAAGAAAAACCCCAATATACTCTCTTTCATCTAGGATTGGTTGAGCCTAGGAGGGGTAATATCCATTTCTCTCCTACACGGGACCTCGTGTTTATTCCCTGTGTGAGAGGGGGTTCCTGAATTTTCTTATATGAAAATTGGATTTCCGCTCCCTATCACAAGACTCTATGTTTTTTTATGGATTTGTAAATCTATTCTCAACACTTATTCCGAATCCCTTTGCCTAAGCTAATGTAGGTTTGTAGAATGCCTAGAAAAAAATAATTTCTAGATAGATTTTAATTAGTGCATTGATTATTAGGTTGTTGTTTAATCAAGGGTATGGAAGAGAAACAAATGATGTTTGGACTCGAATCCAAAAGAGTGCAATAGAATGAGATGGAAATTTTATGTTGGATAAATTCTATCTATAAAAGGAGAAGAATCTTTTTCCATTCCCAGATGCATAAACCGAATGCAGTTTACCACCCAAAAATTTCAATACAAATAAATTTATGTTCCTTTTATCATAAATGCAATGAATCTAAATAAAATGAAAGTTCTTTATAATTACTTACTTTCAATGCAAGAATTCGATCTAGATACAAAGTAATATGAAGTTAAAATATCGAACAAGAAATGCACTCAAAACAGTGGCAAGACTCAAAGAACACAAACAATGAGGAAGAGGAAGAGGAAATCACTCAACAATCTTTAAACATGAATAACAAGAAAGAGGAATTCAAGCTAGGTTGTGGTAAGCAAAAGAATCTCAATCATTCAAAATAAAGAGATATTCTAATGAATATTGAATAGAAACTTAAGACCAATCAAACCTTTGTAGACTCTCCCAATCAATCAGATAATCGAAAGATCATGAGACAAATACCGAACTAGTGAAAAGCAAGTTGAATCAATATCACAACAAATAAGAGGTTTGCAAGATAAAAAAAAAAGTAAAAATTAGTGATTAACATGAAATCCTCAATCCAAACCAATTCAAAGACAATCACGAGTCTCTGGGAAAAAATCCCCTCAAAATAAAAATAAGAAAGAGCAAGAAGAAAGAGGCAAAAAGGCCAAAACAGGGGGAATGACACCCCTGTTCTCAAGTATACAAAGCACCAGTTAGGGGAATAACACTCTGTAGGAGGCTCTGGGAGGGAACCATTCAAATAATGACACCCTCGGTTAGTCTTCTTTGGAGCGCCAGTGAGGTAAGTGGTGCTCTAGTGTGAACTGCGGGGGAGTGCCACCCTTCTGAAAAGTTAAGAAATTGCTCTAGAAGGATAACAACTCAAAAAAAACAATGAATGACTTTGTGATATATTCAGTGAAGAATAAATAAGGGGAAGTATATCATAATCAAGCATAAATCAATATCTAATGATAGGAAAAGGCTTTATACGATCCAAGAAAAGATTAGTCAAAGTCCTTCCCTAGTGGAGTCACCAATTTTTTTTATGCAATATTTCCCCTGCAGACAGGTGAAATATCCCTTGGATTACAGACCCCTATACCAATACAAAAACACTACAAGTGGACACTAGCATCCCTTTGAATTAATTTTATCCAATCATAAAGAGAGAGGGAGAAAGAGTGTGATGCACCTTGTTTCAAAGTTTTTCCTCGTTGCTTCCAATATGATCTTGATCTCCAAACTCCCTGGTGCAACTTTCTACCTGTAATGGAAAACAAAGAGAAACAAATATATACTACTCTGTTGGATTAGGTAAATAAAATTCATCTACAAATATTGAAGGAACAATAGACAAGCACATGCAATGTTACACAAGATTGAAGGAAATGGGCCAAGTATATTCAAAATGAGAACCCAAAGAGAATACTTACAAACCATGGATGATGATGCAACAATTCTCCAAGATATTCTCATCCATACCTTTCACAAATATACCAATATCATAGGTTTGATACTTGAAATCTTCCCTTGAGATTAGAGGTTTGATATGCTCCAATCCTTCCTCCTTCACCTTGGAAAGCCCTCAATATATAGGCTTGAGAGGCACAACAACCATGAGAAAATGAGGGGTATGGTCGAGGATATGGATTCTTGATATTTTTATCAGATTCTAAAGAGAATCCCAAGCATAAGGGTCAAACACAACTAACCCAATATGAAGGATATAGCCCATAGAATAAGGTGGGGGAGATCCCCCTTTTCTCTCAACAAGACTAGTGGTCCCCCTTAGTTGGACACTGGGAACCATACTCTACAATGGTGCTCACCATTCCATGAAGTTCCACTCCCCCATCATGGCCATGGGGGAACAACACTTCATAAATGCTAAAAAACGGGTCGAATTTTAAAAGGAAAAATTGTATTTTGACCTAGAAATTATGGTTTTCCTCCTACCATATGACTTAGGGGTTATGAAAAACTATTTAAATGGTGTCAAGGGGTGGTGACACTTCAAAAAGTTAATCTGACACTTGGAAAGTTGCATATGAGACTTGTGATAGTGAATACGACACTTACCGAGGTGCATACGTCACTTTGTGACACTTGGGGTGTGTAGCGCAAATGTGGTATTTTGATGTGTAATGTTGTTCCTGAGATTAAACCTAAGGCTCCACGAATAATGTCAGGCATGAGGAATTTAAGGAATGTTATTAAAAGTTCTTTTTCTTCCATTAGTTATGTAAGAATTAAATCCTCAAATGAAATTAATAACTAAACAGAACAGAGGCCGTGTTTCATCGTTTGAGTCAATTAATAAAGTTGAGTGATAAGGGAGAAAATTACAAAACTGTCAATCAAAATGAGGCATCAATTACAGATGAATCTTACCTTGTATGCAGAAGAAGAAAATGTAGAATGCACTCGTGAAAGGATATATGATATAATGATACAAGTAGCTTGCAGGTCTTGTTATTGCCGATAGCAAATACAGAGGAAACATTGTTTGCTTATCAAATAACTAAATAAAATGTGATTACAGTAGAGGTTATACTAAATTTCAATCATTCACTTATCGAGGAATAACATAAAGAAAACTAGAGAGATGGAATACAAGAAGACCACATAACTCAAACTGCATAAAATTTGGAATCCTTGTCTGCACTTGTATTAATACTTAGAAAGAATGAGTTTTCTTAGTTACAATACAACAAGAAGCAACCTTTGTTCATTCTTCTAAATATGTATTTATACAAAAGGTTCTCAACCCTAAATGGTTGGAATTCTCCTTATTTCTAAAATAGTAAAGGTTACAAAATGTGAAATATGAAACTCTCCACTTGCATCTCTTCTGTCTCTTCGTCATGTTGACAGAAACGTTTTTATTTCTTATTCTCCAGCTCAGAAAAAAATAGTATCTAATCATGATCTATACATATGATGTACATAGGTTACCTCATTGGTTCCCGGAGGTGTTGTCATTTCCTTGATCGATACATTTAACACATTTTCTCAAAAATTGTACCACCATCCTGGAGGGTTCTGTTAAGTCATTTTCCTCAAAAACATATAATTTATTTTCTAATTATAAAAGTTATGCGGTTTTAAAAAAACGACACTTAAAACGGACTTCGGATGTGAGAGTTATGACCATTTTAAAAAAGGCATAAACAGTAGCCAAAGGACCATGTGGTGGTGTAAGTTGCTTTATGAAGTGACCCACTTTTATAAAGAGAAGTGGGGATCATTTTTACAATGAAGTTACTTCATGCAAAATAAATAACTCTAAAATAAAATATTAAAGCTACTTATAGTGATTTACTTTTATACTTGAAGTGAAATACACTTTACAAATTTAGCATGGACTTTTTCAAAAAAAGTAAGAAAAGAGAGACTTGAACTCAAGACCTCTTACTTAATAAGGAAACTTTTAACGAAATGGTCTAGCAAAACATATTGTAATGTTCAGAAGGAGGATTGTGGTTGTTGTGGAAGACGACCTTGAAGAGCGTGCTAAAAAAAAATCTTTTCACACAAGAAAACAATTTCCCTTCTCAATGACAACAAGGGTTAGATTACTTGGAAAATGCACCTTTTCCTATCTATTTCTGATTTTCTGAGATCGCACAGGGCACAAATGTTAAGCCCTAATATTGGATCGTTACCCCTTAATTGGGGCATATTATATTAGTAATGTTATTTTATTTATGTCGGCTTTAGGCCATTAGTTGTAATTATACCTCCTAGTCTCCTACATATACCAAGGAGACATTTTCATTTTGAATCATCTTATACTTGAACATTTAAGTGGGATAAAAGGAGGTTGCCCCCTTGAAGAGGATTATTATCTGAAATTATCTCTTTTTCAAGGCGTTGAGTACTTTTTCTGAGGTTGTTCTATGCTATATTGATATTTGGTTCTTAACATATGGTATCAGAGCTCAAGGTCTTGGGGTTTCGCTGCTACATCTGAGACACCTTGGAATTTTCACTATAACTTTGTTTATACAATGTTTCAGAAGGAATGTCTTGGAGGATATTTAGCATATGGATAAAGGTACATTGGGTTTAAAATTCAGCTCCTGAGGCCTTATACTTTCAGAGATACAACTTGTACAAGATAGGGTTATGGAATCATCCTGAACTGAGTCATTGCAGAATTTTCGCTATAAAATATTTTCTGTAACGTTTCAGACCTTGAACTATGGAGGATATTTATAGAAATTAGTAAGGTATCTGTGGTAAAATTTTCAACTTCTGGGTCATCTTAGATTTGTATATACACCCTATGTAAGATAGGGTATCTGACTAGTCCTATTGACTAGTCTCAAGAAGGTGTTCCAGGTAAAACAATCATACCTTCTTCCTAGAGTATCTGAATTGAGTGGGATAGGTTTCATTGGATCGTGGACAGTCTGTGGTATTTCTGGTGTGAGTTTCATAATTTTATATCAATTAGTTTGTGCGGGGCACGCTATACAACTGAGATATCCTGGAAAGGCCAAAAACTGGCAAGTTGTGGGGAAGTTACCATAAATTTCACTTGGCACATCCAATTTTGATCAGACCTATGGCATTGCAGAGAAGAAATATAAGAGAACTACATAAAAGAAATTTTCATACCCGGAAGGGATGAAACTTGGGAGATACAATAGAAGAAATATTTTCTAGCAGAACCACCTCAAAATCAAGGTTCAAAAGTGATACTTGGCCAACATGCCACCCAAAAAGGGAACTTCTACACCAAATAAGCCTCCAAAAAATCCTACTTGGACTCTTTATGAAGGTGATGAAATGCGTAGGGACATAAATGAACTACAAAAGAAGATGGATTCAATGGAATCTATGTTGGATACTAAGATGGATGGTTTAAAAGGGGAGATCATGGAAGTATTGAAAAAATTCGTAACAGAGAAGACACCTGAAAGTGAAAA